>JAVUPR010000060.1:9402500-9435000 GCA_036785695.1 Gentiana straminea | reverse complement strand
TGTTTGGTAAAAAATTGGAGTTTTTTGTAAATCCCAAGGTTTGTAAAACCATCTTGTTCCAAAGTAACTTTGGAGAGCTTGAAAAGGGTCTTGGCTATGAAAACCGGCTTCAACCATAGTAATATTTTGTGAGTAAGGTCTAACTGTGTAAACAGTCTTTTGTGTTATTGTATTTTGTGTGGTAGTAGGTCTTGTTAATGGTTGGAATGAAATTAATGATGGAGGGATAGTTATACTTGGTTTATTAAAATACTAAAATGCGGGAAAGCAGTCGGAGGGAAATTGACGACCCAATTAATCATAGTGGGAAGTACAAGTTGAACAATTAATATGATGTCCCTCAATCAATCATCATTTAATAAAGTAGTGATTTGAAACAAAAGAAAGAAGTGTGCCCTTCCCCTAAGAGCAGACGTAGTAATGCCTTGGGAATTTTGTGTTAATTCTGACTATAGCAGGGGATGTGGAGAAAGACTATTGGATGAAGAATGTAGAAGTATTATATAAATGTTGTTAATACAAACTAAACAAGAATTAAAGATTCAAACAAAGCTATCAATTATAACAATTGTATAATAGACGGTAATGAAATGTATACTATAAACTAATAGACGGCAATAATATAAAATAATGCTTGCATGAAATTTGTAAAGATTTTGTCAATCAAACATGAAGGAATATATACCTTATTTGAAATGTTCGAAACGAAGTGGAGATACAAATGTTTGGAAGAGGATTTACTCTTCCTTCTTGTTGTACAGAATGATGCTAATAAAACTTTGTAACTAGAGTTATGCTGAGACTTTGCAGAAAAATAAAAAATTTGTAAATGGTCTTCTGAGAGTCTGTCCTCTCCCTTCTCCCTCCCCCCTTCTCCCTCCCCCCTTTATATAATGAAAGGATGAATAATTAATACTGGTACAATAATTAAAAGATTCGTCTTCTTTTTTGAGTGGAGTCTTTTTTTGTGAGTTTTGTCTGCCATATTGGTTTTGCTGAGCTGTTTTATTGTCGTCTTGCGCTAAGAGATGCCCATTATGTGCTAGTGGTGTCTTGTCTTGTCTGTCAGGTGTAGTGGAATCCCTTTACTGAGTCTTCTTTTGTAGTTTTGTGATAAATGAGCTCCTTTTAATTTTAGTGACGTCTTGTCATGTTTGCTATGTTGATTTTTGCCGAGTCGTTTGTTGTTGTCGTCTTGTGGGAAGTGTTGTAGCGTAGTCCTTACCGAGTTTCATCTTGTATATTTTTGTGTATATATATATATATATATATATATATATATATATATATATATATATATATATATATATATATATATATATATATATATATGTTTGTATATATCGGTGTGTGCGTGAAATATCCCAAGATATATTTTAGGTGGAAAGTATCGTGTTTGTGTGTGTTAAGTGAGTGGTGCAGGTAACTTTTGTAGTGTAGTGTTTGTATTTTTTTTAAATTTTTTTTCCAGAGGAATGGTGAATAATCTTCGTCTTACTCATCATCGTTTACTGATGTTGTTGAACTAATAGGTGATGTTTGTGAAGTAGAGACATATTGAGATAGGATTTGTTGTAACTCCTTATCCATTTTTGAAGCTGCTAACAATGCTGCCATTTGTCCTTTTCTTTCTGAAAATTTTGTAGGCGCAGTAGGTTGTATTTGAGATTGCTGGGTTTTTTGAGATGTCTGCAGTTTTTGTATCAAAGTACATCAACCAAGTATGTTGATTGTTTTGATTTTGTATGTAGAATGCATTGAACCATGCATACTCCCAATAGTTGAATGTAATTGTATAAAACGGCTGATCTTTGTATTCTTTCAGAAATAAATGGGCACTGATGAAGTTGCATACCAATCTTTTGGAGAAATCACTTGGAAAATTTTACAGGTTGAAAATGCAGGTGTGGTTTGGTTATTTTGATTGTATTTGTGATCAAAGCTTGCTGACTGTGTAGCTTGTAATATTGCTTGGTAAAAAATTGGGTTTTTTTTTGTATATCCCAAGGTTTGTAAAACCACCCTGTTCCAAAGTAATTTTGGATGGATTGGAAGGGGTCTTGGCTATGAAAACCGGTTTCGACCATGGTAATATTTTGGGAGTCTGGTTTGACTGTGTAAACCGTTTTTTGTGTTCTTGTATTTTGTGTGGTTGAAGGTCTGGCTAGTGGTTGGAATGAATTTCATGTTAAAACAATGGGTCTTGTTGATGATGATGCTGTAGGTCTTGGTGATGATATCGTGGGTAACTGTAGTAGGTTTTGTGTGTTTGGTAAAGGCTAAGATAAATGCATTTGTCTGAATTATGGGCTTTGTAATAATTTATCAAGACATTTTTGTGTCTCGGGATGTAACGAACTTGTATCTTGGATGTTGGCGTCTTGTTATTCTTTGGTGACGATGTCATACCAAGACATCTTTGGTTTTGTATTACTTGTATTTGCAACCTTTTTCTGCTTGTCCACTTTTGGGGCCATCGGATCTGTCTTGTAGGAATTCCCGGGTAAGAAAATCTGGAACTGAATTTGTATCTCCATTTATAAATTCAATATCAAAATCGAAAATGCTTAAAATTGCTAGCCATCGTGAAAATATTTGCTTTGATGCTAGATTTTGTACATTTTTTTGCAAAATTTCTTTTGCGCTTTTACAGTCTATAAGCAATAAAAACTTCTTGTTTAATAAATCACTTTGAAATTTTTGAATGCATAAAACAATGCTCAAAATCTCTTTTTGTGCAGTAATTCTTTTGGGTATCGTTCCAATGTGCATATGTAAACTGAACAATTAGTTCTTTAGAATCCTGTTTTTGTTTCAGGATTCCTCCGTAGCCAATATCAGAGGCATCAGTTCCTACAATTTTATGTAGATTAGGATCTGCTAAATGCAGATATGGAATTTGTGTGACATGTTTCTTAATTTGTTGGACAATTTTTGTATGTGTTGTATTCTAAGGTGTAGGGTTTGTCTTTTGTCGGTCATGAAGTGGTTTGCTAGTCTGTTAGATTTGGGTAAAAGTCTAGGACATAATTTAAACATCCTTAGAACCTTTGTAATTGTTTTTTATCAATAATCTTATCTGGAAATTTCGTGGTGAAATTTAGAGATCTTTCTATAGGTGTAATAGTACCTTGGGTAATATAATGTCCAAGAAATCTTATTTTCGTTTGAAAAAGTGACATTTTTGTTCTGATAGAAATAGACCGCTTTTTTCAATTACATATAAAAATATTTTTAAATGTTTTAAATGTTCATCAATAGTTTTTGAAAATATAAGTACATCATCTATGTACACAATCATAATGTTGAGTAATCATTGAAGATTTCGTTCATAATTCTTTGAAATTCAGAAGGGGCATTTTCAAGCCGAAAGACATTACATTCCATTGACATTGACCAAAGGGAACTGTAAATGCTGTTTTATATCTGTCTGTTGGTTTTATTTGTATTTGCCAGAAACTTGATTTCATGTCAAATTTTGAGAATATGAAGGCGTCATGGAGTTCATTTAAAAGGTCTTTTTTATTAGGTATAGGATAGCGAATCCATTTTAATGCCTTGTTAAGTGGTTTATAATTAATGACTAGTCTTGGAGTTCCTCTCTCGATTTCAGAGGCTTTATTAACGTAGAAAGCAGAACAACTCCAAGGTGATATGGCTTTAGATATTAATTTTTTGTTTTCAAGTTCTTGAATTTCTTTTCTGCAAAATTGTTCAAGGTCTTTATTCATTTGTTTGGGCCGAGCTTTAGTAGGTATATCTTGTTCTTTGAAAGATGTTTCATAGGGCAGATCAACCATATGTTTCTTTCTGTTCCAGAAAGCATTTGGTAGTTCCGCACAAACTTTTAATGTAAATATCTTGTGTAATTTTAGTATTTTTTTTATTTTATAGTTGGTTGGTTAATCAATTTATTTATTCTTTGTAAAGAAGCATCTTTTTGCAGCTCATTTAGCTGGAATTGTTTGTTATATATTATATTATTGATTGTGCTTTCATGGATAGAGGAAGCTTTTAATAAATTTAGACTTTTAGTTCTTGGTTTTACTAAAAAAGGAAACATGTGTTTTTTTATGATTTATTTTGAAGGTAATGGAATCTGGGCAAACCTTGTATGGTGTTATAAGGTTGATAAACGGAGTGCCAAGAATTACAGAGTGATGTATGTCATTGACAACCACAAAGGATATCAGTAAAGAGACCCCATTACTGATTATTGAAGCCTCTGTTTTGGCCGAGATTACTATTTTTGATTTGTTTGCTGCTAAATTTTTTTCATGGGTCTGCTGTAGGAATTTCACTAGGACAAACCCTTCTTTTATACAATTTAAGTCTGCTCGAGTATCAAAAAGTGCAATGGTGTTAAGTTCAAAATCATTCATGAATTTGATTGTAATATTTATTATATATTTTCTGGATGTAATTTCTTTTAGAACAAAAAGAAAATCAGTGGGGGTTGTACTAATGTTTTGTAGTTCTTGTGTAATATCTTTATTTTCAGTATGTGTGTCACTATTGTCTTTTATTGTATCAATAATGGTTTTATTTAATAGTGAATCATTTTTTTGTTTCTCTTTTAATTCTCTTAGTTCATTTTATATTTCTTTGATTTGTTTTTGTATATCGGGATTTGTAATATTATCTTTTTTATTTTTATTCCTATTTAGAATTGTTGTTAAATCATAAGTACTCCTGGAAGTACTTGTTGCCAATGGCTCATGTTTAAAAGTCTGTAACAATTTCTCGAGATATTGTTGTTGTAGGACTGGGTCATTAATCTGTTGTAATATATCAATAAAAATTTGTTGTTCTTTTGAGATAACATTTAGCAGTTTTTCATTGTTTCCTTCTGATTCAGAAGTACTAGTTAATGTATCATCTATGTTTGCATTTCCATTGTTATATGTATTTTCTTCATTATTTGTGTTATTATCAGAATCTATAAGTAAGTTTGAGGTTTTGTTCATAATGTCGCCTTCCAGACTTAGTTCATTTAGTTTTCTAAGTAAGTTTACAAAAGTTTGCGGTATGTCTTTTTTGTGACATCTGTAACATTCAATGTCCTTTTTCCAATTTGGGCTTGGCTTATTATATTTCTTAGTTTTGTAGAAATTATTGTTGTAGGGTTGTTTTATCTGTTTATTATTTCTATAGAAATTCCTATTTGGTTTATATAGGGCTGGACCGATTTGATTTGAGTACTTGATATAATTCCGTAATCGAGAAGTCTTATCGAATCACAAGATGATCATATGTGGAATAATCTCAATCCTGAGGTGATCACAGACAACTGCTTAGACTAGGGTAGGGTTTGATGTGTTAGTAAGGATCAATTCGCAGTATGTGGTCCAACACTTCTCGTTGGCTCTATTCTAGAATGAGTGAGTAGTCTGTGTTATCACAGATATGGAATCCATTCCTTCCCTCGGGAAGTAGACAGACAGTTCCCTTATTTGTTAACCCTAGAAACTGATCGATCGGCCGAGTTCATATTATATTTGTTATGAACTAATTGATCACTAAGGGGTTAATGGTAAATAAGGATAATATGTTTCGAGAAGGGTTTACGGAAATATCCCGAATCGAAGTGAACAGTCTATGGAGGATATATCCGTATGTAATGATTATATCAGTGGACGCTTTCGACTCATAAATTGAGTGTAAGTTATCTATATTCGATAGAGTTCAGTTTCGGGTTTATGGTGGTTTAATCCCGGAATTAATAGGTTGGATATAATTATTCTGTCTGATGAATAATTTTTATTCGATTTATTGTAGCTACTGAATATGGGTCCATGGTCCCCGACGTGGCTCATAATATAGCATAATTAGTTTTCTCGTCGTTTCACCTCAATTATAATTAAATAGTATTAGACTATTTAATTGATATGTGGATTAATTGTTTAGTTGGACTAGATAATTAAATACACGGAAAAAGAAATTTTTCGTGGACTCGGCCCAAGGTGTAGAAAAATGCGCATGGACCTTATTTAATTAAGGTTGGGGCGCATATTGTATTATTTAATCATCAAGGAATTAGTTTTATTGGATAATTATTTAATGTGTGATTTATCTTTTATTTGTTAATTGATAATTCATGGAATAATAGATAATAATATGATTTATCCTAATTTGTTTGGGATAATCATTTTATTTATCTTTTATTTGGAATAAGGATTAATCTAATAATTTTCTCTTAATTATTAAATCCTTGGAGGACAAGGATTACTCTCTTATATAAAGAGAGTTCTCCCAAGCCTTTTGACACACACATAACACACCATTCTTAAGTGTATTATAGCTTGGAATTTTTTGCTATAATACTTGGGTTCGAGTTTAGAAAACTTCGGGTTTTTTAGGTAGCATATCAAGGAGGTCCGGCGGCGGGAAACACCATTCACTTGGTGTTGCTGGGAGACACACGTTGGAAGGCTGTGGTTGCTCATACACGTGTTCTAGGAGACTTTTGATCTTGGAGTTAAGCACCATAAAAAGGTTTGCCCCTAAACCCCCTTGTAGGTTTAGATCTTTAATTTATGTTCTTTGTTTCGTTTAGATCTAGATCTGATGCATTCCGCTGCGTAATCGGGTCAATCTATGATTGATCCGACGATATTACATCTAACACCGACATCATTCCTCTGGGGCTCCTTGCCTGGGATTCGGCGCCTGGCATTCAGATGGAGATTGGAAAGGGGATTACTGCTCGCGTCGTAGTTCAAGAAGATGCCCCTGCCAGAGATGAGGTCGCTGAACTCAAAGATCTTTCCGGCCAATTAGGGATCACAACCTCTATGGTGAGTTATTTATTCTCATAATTTTTTCTAGCTTTGCTTTTCTGTCTGGCTTACATTTTTTATTCTCTTTCTGCTTGGAACTCGCATTAACAAGGCTATATATGCAGCTGAGAAGCGCAAGGCTGAGCTTAAGAAAGTGACTGCGGCTCTGGGGGCCTCGGATAAGGCCAGGGTCGCTTCTGAGAATAAGAGCGCGGAGGCCTTGACCGAGTTAGATCGAATGAAAAAGGCCATGCTTGAGAGTGCTAAGCTGGACGCTGAGCTACTGCAAAAAGTGTCAATTCTGAAGGATGAAGCTCGCAAATCAGCCGAAAGGTTGTCGGCCGCGCAGGAGGAGATTGCGAGTTTAAAGGAGCAACTTGCTGCCGCAAATAAGGCTGCTGAGGAGGCGGGTCCTGTGGCCATTGCTGCCTTTAAGCATTCTGATGAGTTTTTTGATTATCAGGAGGCGAGCTTTGACCAGGGTTTCAACCACCTCGCCCGCTGCCTATGGGCTTATCATGGTAGAGAGAGTATCACCTTTGAAGAGATGCTCCGGTGGGTTAACATGTCCCAGCGAAATCCCGACTTGTTGGCCCTTCACCCTGATATACCTTATGCCGTGGATCACATCATCGCTATTCAAACTAGGCAGATAGAGCGTGGCGAGCCAGTCTGGGATCCTCCTCCACTTAAACCTGTTAACTTTGCTATTCTGAAGACTCCTCCTACTGCCGCGAAGGATCAACCAGGCGATGAGTACATTGACACACCCCCCGGCTCGACCTAATGATTTTATGCCCTTGTTTTGGAACGTTTTCCTGGAATCTTGTAATAATTCAACTTTTGCTTCTGTTTTTGAACTATTGCGACGCTTTCTTTTGATATGATTGTAATAACTTTAGCTTTTATTTTCCGCATTGATTCTGTGGCCATGTTTGGCTTGTTTGAACTTGACTTGTGGCCGTTTTTGGCCCCCTGATTTATGCATTGCACTTGTTTCTTTTGATTTTTCTCCTGCATCTTTTGTACGTGGGCGGCCCCCTTTATTTTGGCGAGGTTTGAGTTGCTCGCTAGAATAATGAAGCCAAAGAATCTACAGAAATTGATCAAAAATTCCTGTTGCGGCCCTCTTTATTCGGAACAAGGATATCAGCGAACTAGTTTGTACTTGCTTGCGCCGCGTATGTAGCACTAAAATTTCCCCCTTGTTTTGGGCCAGGCCTGGATGGGCTTTGAGTGAAACGAGTTTCTGTTCCTATGTGTAAAAACTTTGGTCACTGTGGACTTGTGGCAAATAAGTGACCGAAAAATCCGAATGCGGCTCCCCTGTTTGAGATGACCTATGGTGCAACTGCACTTTGAGAATTCCATCGTGGGCTTGGTGGGGATTTCCTGGCGAGGCAGCATAAAGCTTAATGGGGCCCCCTTGCAGGGGACTGGGGATGGGCTATGCTGCGTTTAGCTTGATGTTTGAAATTTTCAGTGTGCGGCCCCCTAAGTTTATGGCGAAATAGTGGATTTGCCAGAAACTTAAAGTCTGAACTGATTGGACGGGACTAACCTTTCTTGACTGTCGTGTTGCTGAAAAAGAAAGGTCTCTGATTTGATTGGATATGTTACTGGCAATATTTTGACCAACGGTGCATGCGCAGTTAATATAGCCTAGAATCTCGTGCTGATAACAGTCAAGCGTTAAACGCGCCTCCTGGATTTCAAATCTTTGGGTAAAACCGTGTGGATGCTGGCCATAAGATCTTGTCGATCGTGGCCATTTGTCTTGCTTGCTTCTGCTATAAAAGGAGGGAGCAAACCTGTCTCTATTTCATTCCTCTTTTGAACAAATCTTTACTGTGAGATTCATGTCTTTTCAATCCGGAGAGGGTAGTACAGTCCGAGTGTGGGAAGCCCGTCCAGTTCGTGATGTTTCCCCTTTCTTTCTTACTACCTCTCTTACTGCCAAAGATCACTTCTGGCGTTATTTTGACATGGTCAGGCTTGCGAGGGAGAGGGGCTTAAATGAGGGCAAAGTTGAGGGTGATGGTTCTTTGCTCTGGGTGCGGCTCTCCGGGTGGTTAGATTTTGTCTCGCCACCTCCGACACCTTTCAACCTTACGACGGTAAGGGAATTTTACTCCGTGTTATCGGAGGTTTCTTCCGAAGAAATTATTAGCTGTGTGGCCCTTCGAGGTGTCTCGGTCATTTTTACCCCGGAGGCTATCAATGAGGCTCTTCGTATACCTGCTATCGATCCCTCTGCGCATTATGAGGTTTCCTGCAACCTTGGTGATGAAGCAAGTAGAGAGGTTTGTTTACGTCGGGCAATCCGTGAGCTCTTCTCAGATTGCTAGCGGCCTCGTACCCTGGGCCCTGTGTCTGACTTGTCTCGCAGCAACCGTGAGTGGAAGAGGTTTATCAACTCACGTGCTCTTCCGTCCGTGGATTTCGAGGTCGTCAGTGAGGCTGAAGCCATCCTTCTGCATGCTATTCACGACCCCCAGGTTGACATTGATTGGGGGGTCTTGATTCACCGCGAGGCAGTTAACTTTGCGGTCTCAATGGATCCTGATCGTCGTATCCCCTTTGCCTCGCTTATTGCTAGGTTATGTAGTGTAGCTAAGGTGCCGACACACTCATTGGACCGTTGTGGGTTTGCTTGAATGTAGTTTTAAAATATCACCTTGCGGCCCCCTTGTGTTTGGTTAAACCGAAGGGCGTTGTAGGCCGCGGGTTTGCTAAAAATAATTGTACCCCTTATTGTTAATGAAAATGCTCTTTTATTTGATGCTTCGCTCGTACGTAGTAGATAGACAGCCTACATGTAATATTTTTTCAAATTGTCGGCGTGCCAAGACCTGTTGAATTCGCGACCTTGGTTTTCACTTAATACGTAAGTCCCTTTCTTGACTATCCGAGTGACCCGTACCGGTCCCTCTCAATTTTCTGATAGCTTTCCTTTCTTGGCTTCTTGGCCCGTGGCTTGTCTTTTACGCAAAACATAATCTCCCACGGCGAAGTGATGATTGTGAATGTGTCTGTCGTGGTGGCACTTGGCCGCATGTTTGTAATTGAGTAAACGGCCGTACGACTTTATCCGCCGCTCTTTGCTAAATCAAGGTCGAGCTTCCGGGTCAGCGGGTTATCAACTTCGCTGAAATGGGAGACCCTTAGACTTGGTAGGGCCATTTCTATCGGGGCCATAGCTTCTGATCCATAGGTCAAAGCGAAAAGAGTTTCCCCTGTAGTTGTTTTCCGCGACGTTCTAAGCGCCCATAAGGCCGCTAGCAGGTGATCTGGCCAATTGCCCGCCTTTTCACCTAAACTTCTTTTAGCACACTTAGTACCTGTTTGTTGGCGTTCTTGGCCTGTCAATTTCCTTGCGGATAGCACACTGAAGATTACCAATGTTTGACGTTATTTTCTCTGCAGAATGCGTCGAACTCTTCCCTGAATTGGGGTCCGTGATCTGATACTATCACTCTGGGGACGCCAAATCTAGTCCATACTTGATCGAGTAGAAAATAGATTATGTCCCTGGTGTTGATTTTTACCAAGGCTTTGGCCTCGATCCATTTGGTGAAATAGTCGACGGCGACCACCACATACTCGCATCCGGAGCGACCCCTCCTTAGCGGTCCAATGAGGTCGATTGCCCACATGTCGAATGGCCAGGCGGCGATGACGATGCTTTGCTCGATTGATGGTAGTCTGGGAATATCCGCAAATTTCTAACATACGGCGCACGTTTTAACGTATGCTTTGGCGTCCTCTGCGAGTTTCGGCCAATAGTACCCGGCCAATAAAACTTTCTTAGCGAGAGTGTGGTTAGCCGGGTGGCCGCCACACATCCCCTCGTTTAGTTCTGCGAGGACCCCATCAACCTCATCAGGTCGTACGCACCGTAGTAAAGGTTTAGAGAACGATATCCGATACAAAATATTGTCTAAAATGGTGTATCTGGTGGCTCTTCTGACCTGGGATTTAGCCTCGTTGGGATCATTAGCGAGTTCTCCGGAGCCAATATAGGCCCTCATGATGTCAATCCAACATGGGTTAGTAGTTTGGAAATCCATTACCTCAACCCTGTCGATAGCGGGTCCGGACAGATGTTCCACCATGATCGACGGATTGCTAATTTCGTCGTCGCTAGTTAGTTTGGACAGGTAATCTGCTCTATGATTGTCCTCTCGAGGGATGTTGGTGAATTTGCAGTATTTGAAGTCGCTCTCGAGTTTTTTTGATGAGATTAATATATTTTTGCAAGATTTCGCAATGGATGCCGAAAGATCCGGTTACCTGATTGACTACCAACTGTGAATCACAAAATACTTGCACATTTTCGACTTTCATGGCCCTGGCGAGCTTCAGTCCAGCAATGACGGCTTCATATTCTGCTTGATTATTAGATGAAGTGAAATCAAATCTTAGGGCCTTCTCAATTTCTTCCGAGGTGCTTGGCTCTAATAGGATAATCCATAAACCGCATCCTTTATGGCTAGCAGTGCCATCGACGTAGAGCTGCCAACAGTGACTTGGCCGCTGGGGCTCGTCCGCTGTGGTTGTCGTTTTGTCGTGGCCATGTTTTGTGTGGGCATGCTCCCCGGCCTCCTCGTTAAAGCTTGTTTCTACGATAAAGTCGGGCAATGCCTGAGCTTTAATAGCTTTTCAAGGTTCATATCGGATGTCAAATTCTGTGAGCTCGATGGCCCACCGCAGCAAGCGACCTGACAAGTCTGGCATGTGGAGGACTTGGCGCAGTGGTGCGTCTGATAATACTATGATGGTATGCGATGAAAAGTAAGCCCTTAATTTTCGGGCGGCTATGAAAACGCAGTAAGCTAATTTTTTGATATTAAAATAACGACTTTCTACTGGGCTGAGAGCCTTAGAAACATAATAGACAGGCTTTTGCGAGGTGCCTTCCTCCTTGATAAGTGCCACGGCGACAGCCCTATCCGAGGCCGCTAAGTAAGAAGCAAAACATCTCCGACCGCCGGACTGGTTAACAATGGGGGGCTTGAGAGGTAGGCCTTAAGCTATTTGAAGGCCTACGAGCACTCCCCTGTCCACGTGAAGGTTTTAATTCTCTTTAGGATTTTGAAGAAGGGTCGGATTTTCTCGGCAGATTTTGAGATAAATCTTCCCAAGGCTGTTATCCTTCCATTTAGCCTTTGTACCTCCTTGAGGCGTGTCGGCTCACTCATGTTTATCGAAGCTTCAATTTTCTCAGGGTTTGCTTTGATCCCTCTCTGACTCACCATGAAGCCCAAAAATTTTCCTGCCTGGACCCTGAAAGTGCATTTTTTGCGGGGTTTAGCTTCATTGAGTGCTTTCTTACATTTGTGAAGGTTTCGCGAAGGTCCACCAGGTGATCCTGGCGACTTGATTTCACGACCATATCATCGATATAAGCCTCCATGTTCTTGCCTATTTGTGAGCTAAAAACTCGGTTCACCATCCTTTGGTATGTTGAGCCTGCGTTCTTGAGACCAAATGGCATCATTTCATAGTAGTAGAGTCCCCCGGCGTCCTAAAGGCAGTCAGCTCTTTGTCATCGTCTGCCATCTTGACTTGGTGATAGCCTGAATAGGCGTCCAGAAAACTCAGCATTTTAAGACCTGCGATCCTATCTACCATTTTATCGATTCGTGGCAGTGCATAAGGATCTTTGGGGCAGGCTTTGTTCAAATCAGTGAAGTCGACACACATCCGCCATTTGCCGTTGTGTTTTTTCACCATTACTACGTTTGCTAACCAAGTGGGGTATTGAAGCTCCTTGATTATGCCCGCTGCTAAAAGTTTTTCGACTTCACTTTTTATCACAACTTCCTTTTCTGTGGAGAATTGGCGCGCTCTTTGTTGGATCGGCCGGAAGTTGGGGTCGACGCTTAGATAGTGTAATGCGACCTCCGACTCCACACCTCTCATATCGGTTACCTCCCAGGCGAAGGCGTCCATGTTTTCTTTCAAAATCTCGACCAGTCCCTCCCTTTCTTTCTCGGTTGTTCGTGACCCTATCTTTACCTTCTAATCGGGGTATCTGTTATTTATGATGACCTCGACCAGCTCGTCTTCGGCCGTGAAGTCGGGTTGATCTCTGATTTGCAGTGTTTCAACCTCTACGGTCCCGTTCGGGGACTTCTTTTACCGTGGTGAGCTAGTTCGTAGCCATATTGAATCCTTCCACTCTGGGTCATTTGGAATCGGCCCTGTTCTTGGTCATATATTCAAGAAAAAATCCGGGTCGCTAGTGGCGACCCCAATCTCATCTCCTACGTGGAACTTGACCCGTTGGTGTGGAACAGATGCCACCATTTGAAACTTTCTCATGGCCGGAATCCCCAAAATCATGTTATAGTATGAGGGGAGGTCGATGACTAAGAAAGTGACTACCTCAGTTCGGCAGGGCTCGTAGTCGCCCAAAGTGATATTGAGGTCGATTGTGCCTTTGACCCGTACTGTATCGTTGGTAAAACCCTCGAGCACTCCGAGGTAGGGTTTTAATTTGGCTTCTCCGAATCCGATCTGTTTCAAACAGTCGAAATAAATGACGTCGCGGCCAGCCCCAATGTCGACCATCACTCTATTGACGCCATGCTTGTCGTTAACCCCAACTTTTAGGATGAGGGGTATTTCCATAGGGCCGTCGACAGTGGTTAGCTCGCTTTTAGTAAACATGATTCCTTTCTCGTTTTCCCCCAACACTATATGTTTTTCAAAACCGCGCGTGTTGATCTGGTGGATCTGTGATTTCAGTTGACTGTTGCTGGGGATGTTCCCATGGATAACTTGAACCTCTTTTTAATAAACGCGGGGTTGGCGCCCCTGGTTGGGGCCAGTGTTTCCCTCGCGCTTGTACTTCAACGCTGGTCCTTCATGGATTAACCTCTATATTTCCCTCATCAAGGTGAAACATTCATTAGTAATATGACCGTGATCCTTATGATAGTCACAGTACTTTGATTTATCACGACTGTCGGGATCGCCCCTCATAGGTTTGGGTTTATCAAAGTGCTCGCCGATTTCAAACAGTATTTGGGATGCTTTCGTGTTGAGCAGCATGAAATTATCCTCGCTAAATTTGTACGGTCGCTTGGGCTCACGATCATGATTCGCGTCCCTGCCCTTTTCTTTCTTGTGGTCATCCCCGCGATCTTCTTTCTGAGAATGCTGTTCCGGTTTAGGTTTTGCTTTCCCAAAAGACGGTGCTTCGCTTACTCCCATCATTCTGGCCCTTTCTTACATTTCCCTTAGGCCCGCTTCGGGGGGTCGTAGGTTAAATTCTGTTTTCATCGGACCTTTGGCGATTTCGGTGAGGAAACATGTTATGACCGCATCGTCGGGGATGTTTCTAGTCTAATCGACTGTGATGAACCGCTCATAATATTCTTTCTAGACTCATGTCCTCCCATGCGAACATAGTACAGGTCATCAATGGTCTTCTTCGGCCTACTTGCCGACTCGAACTCTTTGACGAATTTTTCAGATAGATCTTCCCAACTTTCGACTGAGCCATGAGGGTGTCCGCGAACCCAGGAAGCAGTTCTGTCCTGCATGCTACCGACTAAGGCGATGCACCAGGCGGACTTATTTTGAGTTTCTAAGGTAATGCGGCCTTGGAAGGTGGTGAGCCAGTCGTTCGGACAAGAGTTCCCATTGTAATAATTATAACTGGGCAGCTAACCTTTTCCTTGCTAGTGGGCAATGTTTCGGTGATTCTTTTGGCGAGCACGTCGATCCCCGAGAGTGGGGCGGCTTTTTCAGCAGGCCTCGACTCTTTCAGCTCTGCGAGCTCTTTCTTCATTATCTCCATCTGTTCAGCCAAGAAGGGGTCGAACCTGGGTCGTGATAGGGTTTGTGCATCAGCTTGCTCCAACACGTGTTCCGATTCTGCATGATCCTGCGATCCCTCTTGACGGGCTCTTTTTTCCTATATAATTATGCGAGCATCCTGCGCGTTTCTTTCCTCTTGTCTAGGGGTAATTCTCCTCCTAGAAGGTCGAGACGACTTAAGGCCGAGGCACTGTCCTTCTCACCTAATCTTTTGAAAGCTGATCCTCTCTCTACCGTCTTTCCTTTCTGATTATCGCGACCAGGTGGGACTGAGGCTTGTGCGATTTCTTTCCTCTGTCCTTTGCGACCCGATGAGTGAACGCTTTCCTCGACCTCATTCCCCATGATCTGACTCTGACGACCTCAGTTTAGGGCCGCAGGGGCGATTTCATTTTGGGAGGATTTGGGGGTCGGATCATCATTGGGGCTTGACCATTTGCCACCAGGCGAGAGTTGGTGAGGTACATTGTTTCGACATACCTCGCATATTCCTTCATTTTCGTGATCTCAGGATCCTCTTGGAAACCTGGCCCCATTTCTGGGGTCGACCTTCGGCTTTGCTGTGACTTGGCCGGCTCCTTGCGAGCCCTATCCAGAGCAGCGATAGCCTCCTTTGATTTAGTTTTTTGATTGATGACATTCCGAGCGTCGCTAGGGGCTAGGGCCTCTCTCTGCGACCCTTCGCCCTCAGCGGGAAGATTGTCGAGCGTCTCTCCCACAGCCTCCCCACGAGCCTGATACAGCGTGCCCCCTTTCACGGGGGGGTGGGTCCCTTATTAGTTGTCCCTTAGTTCTTTTCGGACGAAATCGATTTGGCTTGGAGTTCTTTTTTTCAAGGGGAAAGCGGTGTTCTTTATATTAGTGGGGGTTTTTATCGGTAAGTCGTCATATATGCTATTGAGGTAAAAAGGGTCACCTTTTGACAGTACTCTTCACTATGGGAAGAAGACTGAGGCGGTTTGGGGGTTTTTGTGATAGGATTACCTTTTTCTTTCGAGGTGAACGCAGACGAGAGGATACAACCAGGCCTTTTGGACCGACGGAGGTGATATTCCTTCGATCTGCTGTATGCTAGCACCTTTGGACGATTTTCACGCCTGGATTGCAAAACGTACTATCGCATCTTCCCGGTAACGGAGCCAACTGATGAGGTGGAAATCATCATGGAGGCTTGGCGGTGTATGATTGATGGATATCTGGCTTATTAGTTGGTGATTATATGGTTGGTGGGCGGTGGTGCACGGCGGCGACAGGAGGAGTGTTTGAGAGACGGTGTTTCTGCAGAGTTTTGGCCTGCTTTCTATTAGAAAGTATATCCCTTTCAGGTTACACAAGCCTTCCTTTTATAGAAGGAGGAAGCTTAGGAGCTAAGTAAAAGATAGGTGTTATATGACAGCTTAGTCATTAAGTAAACTTAGTAGCTAAGTAAACTTAAATATCTGGACTGCAAGTGGGTAGAATATCTCAGCGGCGACCTCTTAGGATCGTATAGGTCGCCGGCGTTGTTAACCTGCCTTTCTCTTGCTTCTTGCTGCTTCTCATCAAGTCTTGTGCGGCCTCTCAAGGACCTTTGTCCAAGGTCGCGGGTTGGCCCCCTGGTCCAGCAGCGTTCTGGGCGGGGTTCGACAGTTGCGACCTTGACTTGGTTGGCTTTAACCGCCGATGCCGTGGTCGCGGATCTTTATCTGGTCCGAAGGGTCAGATAAGCTACTTCCGGGATCCAAAGGTGGCGATAGCATTTGTACGCATCACCTACCTTACCTTACCCACTACCCCAACCTATCCTACCTTACTATACCCACCTTACCCTACCAACCCTAACTTACCCACCACTTCACCTTACCCTACCAAACCTTTCCCACTCCTACCCTACCCTACCCGCCATTCCACTCTACCATATCTTATCCACCACACCACCCAACTTTAACTTACCCACTACCCTAACCTTCCTTACCCTACTCTTTCCTACCCTACCCTACCCTAGCTACCAACGCTATCTTACCCACCACTTCACCCTACCTACCCTACCATACCTTACCCACCACCACCCCTTACATATACCCTACCCTACCCTACCCACCACCATCCCACCCTACCATACCTTCACACCATAATACCGTACCCTACCCACCACCCCATCATATCCTACCTTACCCACCACCCCAGCTTATTCAAATACGCTTCCTACATACCTTACTTACTTTAGCATTAAATGAGGTGACTAATTCCTAGGAGATGATCTAATCTAAGAATATATCGTATTAATTGGCATATTTGAATTTAGTTATTTTTCAATTATAATTTAATTTATGAATATTATGTATCAACATAGGACTCTAATTTGTACGGAATGATTTTTTTAACACACATTCGAATTTATTTATGTTCCATATAATTATAATTAATTTAAAATAGTTTTAGAGGATTGTTTTCTTTTGGCATATTTTAAAATGTGATTTAATGTAAGAATATTTCACATTGATTGACATATTTATATAATCTAAAAAAAATCGCACTACACCACAAACATTTGAATTAACTTATTCTTGAAAATATAATTGATTGTATGAATATTTGGCATTATATAGAGTGACTATTTTTCGGAAAATGACTTTAATGTAAGAATATTTCAAATTAATTAGAAACCTTATTTATTTTTTAAAATATAATTTAATGTAAAAATAACTGAAATTAAATGAGGTAGCTAATTTTTAGGGTTCCTAAAAACTAATTTGTAGGGAATAACCTAATCTAAAAATATCTGGTATTAATTGGCATCGTTAATATTAGTTATTTTTCAAAATATAATATAATAGGGCATCTAATTAGTTGGTATGACATTAATGTAAGAATATTTTGTATTAATTGGTAAATTTAAATATAATTATTTTTAAAACCGTAATTTAATGTATCAATATTTGACATTAATTGAGGTGGCTAATTTATACGGATGTATTTAATGCTAAAATATTTCACATTAAATGGAATATTTGAGATTACATATTTTTCAAAATGTAATTTAATATTAGAATATTTTGTATTAATTGGAAAAATTGAATTTATCATTTTTAAATATTATAATTTAATACAATAATATTTAAGTGCCATAAATTTAAGAATATTTGACATTAATTAGGAATGCTATTTTATAGAGATGTATAAATATTTATTAAATTATATAAAACATCAAAATAAAAAAATGAATAAAATTAATTAAAAAAATATTAAAAAATAATTGAAAAATTTCAAATCAGCTGCACTTCTAAATCATCTTATCTCAGCAAGAGGTTTGAATACAAAAATGATGGATCAAAAAGTAACTCAATAAGTATAATAAAACACCCTTAGCATTTTCGATTACGTTGTATTATTGAGTCGAAGAATATTTTGCATTGATTGGTAAAATTGAATTTATCATTTTTGAAACATTATAATTTAAAGTGATATTTCTCATTAAATGAAATAAATTCAAGAATATTTGTAATTAATTGAGTTGAATAATTTATAGGATTGTATTTAATGTGATAATATTTATCATTAATTTATAGAGATGTATTTAATGTCAGTACACTTCACATTAAATGGAATATTTGAGTTTATATATTTCTTCAAAATTAAATTTAGAATTAGAATATTTTGCATTAATTGGTAATATTGAATTTATAATTTTTTAAATATTACAATTTAATGCATAAATATTTTGAATTAAATGACATATTTGAGTTTAGATATTTCACAAAATGTAATTTAATGTTAGAATATTTTTCATTGATTTTCCAAATTACATTTATTAGTTTTTAAATATTATAAATTAATGTAATATTTATCAAGAAAATCAAAGTTTATAAATTCAAATTTTGTAATTAGTGTGAACTTTAGTTTGTGATTGGTGAGATTGTCATTTATTAGGAAAATCAAATTTGACAAAGTAAAATTTTGTAATAAGTATGAACCATAATTAGTGTGATTTGAGAGAGGATATTTATTAGGAAAATAAAATTTTAAAAAGTCAAATTTTGTAATTATTGTGAAGTGTAAGTAGTGTTATAAATAATGCATGAATATAAGTTAATTATAGGAATCATTATAATTAAGGTAGGAATATTTGGGTTGAAATTTACGTAATAATAGAAAATTACATAATTATAATTAATGCAGGAATATATGGCTTGACATGCATTTTTATTTGATTTATTTATAGGAATCATTGTAATTTTCAAATAATTGAAAGCACCATAATTGTTGGGATGTTAATGGCGTAGTTTTCAAAATAAGTTATTTATTGAAATCATTATTAGGAATAATTATAATTAACGCAAAAGTATTCGGTTGAAATTTTGGTAATAATTGAAATTGACATAATAAGTTGTGATGTGAGTGGCATAATTTTCGAAATAAGTTAATTAAAGGAATACGGTTCAAATTTTTGAAATAATTGAAAATGATAAAGATGTAATTACATGAATCATTATAATTATATATATATATATATATATATATATATATATATATATATATATATATACTACGTGTCCCCGGCGTGTCGTGTCCTATATTTTTGAAAGTTGCCGTGTCGCCGTGTCCGTGTCGTGTCGTGCGCCGTATCCGTGTCGGTGTCGGTGCAACATAGATTATAATTAATGCATGAATATTATGGTTGAATTTTTGAATAATTAAAACTGGCATAATTGTCGGGATGTTAATGGCATGATTTTCACGTAATTATTGTAATCATTTTAATTAATGCAGGAATATTTGGGTGAAATTTTGAAATAATTTAAAATGACACAATTATTATGATGTTAATGGCATTTTCAAAACAACTTAATTATGGGCATATTATAATTAATGTTGGAATATTTTGGTTGACATATTTTTGATTTGATTTATTTATAGGAATCATTATAAATTTGAAATAAATTAAACTGCCTTAATTGTTGGGATGTTAATGGCATAGTTTTCGAAGTAAGTTAATTATATAAATCATAATTTAATCATATGAATAGTTACAAATATTGCAAGAATATTTGGTTGAAATTTTCGTAATAATTGAAATTGACATAAAAAATTGGATGTGAATTCATAATTTTCAAAATATGTTATTTAAAAGAAATTAATTGGTATAAAAAAAATTCAAATTAATTGAAAATGACATAATTGTATGTATAGTAATCTTTATAATTAATGCAAGAATATTTGAGTTGGATTTTCATAATAATTGAAATGACATAATTGTTAGGATGTTAATGGCATAATTTTTGAAATAATTATAAATTTTGAGTATTTGAGTTGAGATTTATTTATAGAAATGATTAAAAATTTCAAATAATTGAATCTTCCTTAATTGTTGGGTGTTAATTGCATAGTTTTCGAAATAAGTTAATTATAGAAAAAATTACAATTAACGCAGAAACATTCGGTTGAAATTTTCGTAGTGATTATAATTGACATAAATGTGAATGACATAATTTTTTGAAATAATTTATTTAAAGGAATAGGGTTGATATTTTTGAATTAATTGAAAATGACATAATTGCAATTACCGGAATCATTTTAATTAATGCATGAATATTTTGGTTGAAATTTTCAAATCATTGAAACTGACATAATTGTTGGGATGTTAATGACATAATTTTCAAGTTAATTATAGATATCATTATTTAATTATAGGAATAATTTTAATTAATACAGGAATATTTGGGTGAAAATTTTGAAATAATTGAAAATGGAATAATTGTTAGCATGTTAATGGCATAATTTTGAAATAATTTATTCATTTCACATTTTAAATTCAAAGGAATATTAAAGGAAAATGCGACTGATTAGAATGGGCATAATTTTTGTTAACACAGTTTATTTAGCTTTTAAAGTATTTGAAGATTTTGAAGCGATTTTATTTTTATTAATTTTTTTGGCATTAAATAGTGACCTTTTTTAGGTAATTTTTTTTACATTAATTAGTGACTAATTTTTAGCTTTAATTTATTGCCCCTAATTAACGTGGAGAAAATGATCTTATATATACACGGTAAATACAATCTTTTAGATGAGATTTAAAATTTAAAATTCAAAAAGATTCACTGAGATTTCAAATTGATGATCCTTAAAAACAATAATGATACTCACCCACTCTTGTAATTAAGTAATAAATGATTCTACATTTGAAATTCAAAGGAGTCTTTAAGGAAATGTGACTGATTTGAATGAGGTGCTTGTAAATGAAATTAAAACACAGTTTATTTAGCTTTTAAATTATTTGAAGATTTTGAAGGGCTGTTATTTTTATTTTTTTGCATTAAATAGTGACTAATTTTTAGGGAAGGTTTTTGCATTAAATAGTGACTAACTTTAAGCTTTAATTTTGCATTACGATTACAACCATCCCTAAACCAATAGCCATGAACACAAAAGAATGTTTTTCAATTATCGTAAAACCTTAGGCCATTGATTAAATGTCGTAGGACAACGAATTTGTATCAATTATGATGAAAAGTCTCCAGAATGAATCACACTGACAATATTAGACAATCACTGTAACAGAATGAATCAATCCAAATGGACGGAATATCGGGAATAAAAACACTTCATAATCAAATCTCAATTTAAAAACATTACAGTGTAGAACAACTAAAGGTTGATGCAGAACCAAACCTGCGTTATTTCGGAGTAGACATTTTTGTCGGCCTTTTGTGATTTGATGTGTTTCTCACTCCACACAATGCCACGATTTTCCTTTTTGCCATTTTTTCCTCTGTGAATTGTTAATCAACCAACCCCGAGCTTAAATGAAGTAATACAAAATCCATTCAATAAAGAATGAAATGAAAGATTAATCCAAACTAAAGGTGAAAATAAGATCACATAAAATGAATGCTCAGAAATACTCTGCATTTTAGTGTCATTGATCTTCAACCATAAATCAAAACATCTCCGGATAAAAAAAAATAAAAAAAACTAAATAAACCAATGAAAAAATTAGTTGTACTATTGTAAATAACAACAAAAGCGTATTTTAGGAAGCAACAACCAAAGCATTAAGAGAGTTAGAGGCGGAATAAACTCTGTTTTCTCCAGCAAACCTGGACAATGAAGAAAAACAAAAATATTATAACCAATGATCTTGAAGTAGGAGGAATATTCAACCAATGTCCTCGGTGAACAAACTTGAGGACCACCTATTTTATCTTGTACATTGCTGACATTAGCAATAGGAACCTTTGAAAATGAATGATTAATCAAAAACACATACTTTCACATATCTTTTCCAACACCACACAAAATGTCGTATATCAAACTTGTTTAGCTTGCTACACACTGAAGAACCACTGCAGCCTTTCATCCAAAAAAAAAAAAAAAAAAACAGATCGGCATCAACTAAGCTGAATATTTTTTTTTATCCAAGGTCATGTTTTCACTTCTTTTCCCTTCAATTTTTTATTTCAGTTGCTACACCTGGTAAGAAAAGAAGTCAAATGATATCAAAACCGAATCTACTGCATATTGCATTTCCTAACTAAAATCATACATTACGGATAACTTCAAAATAACTAACAAACTTATCATCTCACCACAAAAAAAGTAGCGAAATACCAAAGCATATGTGGCGTTTCCCATCAAAAAATATCAAATTTCAACCCAAAAAAATTTAAAGGCAAAAAGGAAGAATGGAATGCAAAAAAGAATTGGAAGAACACATTCCTTAAAAAAGATACACCAACGATGAATATTAGGAAGCCCACTTCACATCACAGTTTTCTTCGACGTGGCATTAGGAGATGATTGTGTTGTTCCAAAACCAAATGTAGTTGTAAGAGAATGGAGGTTGGGTCTCCCTCGATGCCGCCGCCTGTGGGGAACCCTAAATTCCAACCCGATTCCAGTGATGAAAAGTATTTGAAAGCTGATTGATGATCGTGGTTTAAAAAATTCAAAAGGAGTGAGAGATATGCGGGAGAGAATACAAAGGAATATGATGAACATTAAAATACGTTTACCTTGAAGGGATTTTTTGTGATGTAATATACTGAATGGCGTGATTTTAGGAACCGGTTGTGGAGATTAATTTGAATAAAAGATTTGAATTTTAAGAGTAATATTAGGGAGCTAGTATTAAAATAGAGATAATGCTAGATTTTAAAAATATATTTGTTTTTTTCCATATCTTTTGCGGGTTTGAAGCGGGTCAATCGGGTAATTGTGTTAATCCCTTCCCTTATATATATATATATATATATATATATATATATATATATATATATATATATATATATATATATATATATATATATATATATATATATATATATAATACTAGCATTAACTCTATTTTAAATACTCCGTAATATTACTCCTAAAATTCAAACCATTAGAATTCAAAATTCAAATATTTATTTTCTTTTATTTTTATTCCAAAAATAATGCAGTAAATTCATAATTATTATTCAATGTTCAAATTCTTATTCAAAATTCAAATTCTTATTTCTTTTTATTTGAGATTCCAATATATATATATATATATATATATATATATATATATATATATATATATATATATATATATATATACTATACTTACAACACGTGACAAAAATGTTATTTACAATAAATGAAATAATCAACCGAATCATCTAAAATATATTCTATTACATATGACGTTTGATGGAGTGGCTTTGCAGTGGGAAATTGGAAAATCGAGCTATGCCCCCACCTCCCCCACTTGTAAAAAAAATTCACTTTTTTAAAAACTTGTTTTTAGGTATTACGCCGATAATATCGTCATAATACCACCCCTGACGTCACATTGCATAAGTAGTCCTTATTGGCGTCATGAGAGCCGTTTTACGCCAATATTATTAGCGTAAAATAAGATTTACGATGATAATATTGTCGTAAAAAAGTCCATCAGTCGATAATATCAACTTACATCCCAACTCATTCTTCTTCTTCATCCCAAAAAACCTTTTCCCCTATTTCCCCAAATTTCCCCAAAAATGGCTCGATATTCAAATGCATCCTTAGGCTGAACTGGAACAAATGGATCAAAATACACAACGACAAATAGTGTTGAGTATTTTGTGTTGATGTATTTCAAAATATATTTATTTTGGGATACATCTCATGATTACTCTACAATTATGTCACTAAATGTTTATATCTTAAGTGATATGTGTTTGAAAATTATCAAGTCACTTCAAGCTTAACTTATCTTATATTTTATATGTGACTAAATATCTTTTGATATCATGTGATATTAAGTGTTTGATCAATATTTTGTGTTTGCCACATTGTTCTTGTCTAAATTGCTTTATAACTATTTTATCTAAGTCTATGTGTATGTCACATTAAAAGATTATTTTTATAAGTGTGTCAAATGATCTTTGGCATGACATCACTTTAATGTGACATATGGCATTATATTATCTATATTTATTATTTGATTTTTGAAATTAAGTAATACACATATTCTCCTATTATAATATTTTTTCTATATCACAAAACCCTTTTCCTATCTTCCAAATACACCCTGCCGCCCCTCTTTATTTTTGGCCTATTGTTTCTACTACATAAATATTATATACTTATTAGACTACTTTTGTAAATCATATGTCGGCATGCTGCTTATTAATCTTGCCCAGCTTTCTATTTGCTTTATCAATCTTATATCAAAACCCTATTTTTTTTTACATAATGCTGCCGCCCTCTCTACTCTTTTGCCTTCCTAGAAACCTCTCCCCTACCCCACTCTTTTAATTACCCGTCTCTATCACTCCTTTTCCCCATTACTCCACCTCCTCAATTATCACAATTCCTATTTTTTTTATATCTCCAAAATCCCTTTCTCCTTCTCAGTTATTTCCTAACCCCACTAACTCCTCACCCGTCCCTTTCACTCTCCCTTATCTTTAATGCGTATTCTAATAAAGCTTTTTCAAAGCCTCCTGCTTTTATAACGTCTATCTGCCATAACCTTTCACCTCTCTGCTTTTTCCTCTCCCCTTCCATGTGAAACCATATCCGGTTTCAAAGAAAGTTTCTTTCTCCTCATACCCGAAATAGCTCTGTAATGAAGAATCCGTTTCTGATGAAAAGCCTTGTCCTTTTCTTTCTGAATCTTTGCAACTGTGGTCTCAGTGGCTCGGTTCAATAAAGCTGTTGATGCATTTGGAGCCTCTGGTTCTTAGATGGCATAGATAATGAAGAAATGATACACCTTTGATGCGAAAATGGTGCCGTGGCGATGAAGCACTATCGAGGCCTATGATGAATCTCTCGAGGCGTATGATCAAACTATCAACCCGTGAATCTATTCGGGGAAGTTTTCTTTTGGCTATTCCATTTTCGTACCATGTCATGCTCTGTTTATATGATAATCTGAGTTTCTGAGATTAAAAATCTATTCTTTAATTGGTAAAATGCTCAAAATATTTGTCTTGCCTCAAATCGTCTAATTTGAGTGTTTATCTGCCTTAATCATTAATTATCAGAGTCATGTGGTTAAAAGTATAACCTTTAATCTGAAAAATATGCGCTGAAGGATTATTTGTGCTAATGTTGTGTTAAATCGATATAAGCATGTCTAGATCTACTAAAATCTGTTTAGGTTCCTTAATCCCGTTTTAGATCTGAACAACACTCGAAATATATCTGTTTAGATCTATCAAAATTTGGTGCTCGAGGCTTTACTCGAATAATTGATGAATTAATTTCTCTAAACCCGTCCTTTATATATATGCATGCTTTAATCGTGTTAAATCGAGTTTTTGGTGGGCAAAAATCTAAGCTTTAGAATATAAACCGATCCGAAATATTATTTCTTGGATCTATTTTAATGCTTGCTTTTTCGGATTTTCGAGTATCTTGATATAACCATATAATGTTATCTATATATCCATCCAAGTAATTTATTATATGTGTTATATAAATTAATTTTTTTTAAATGCATGCCTAAGTCAAGTTGCTTGTCATTTGCATCCTTTATGCGTCTGTTTGGTTTGAGTGGATCTGTGAATACATATATATTTTTGGTAAAGTAAATTTTTTTTTTCTTTTTCTTTTACATATACATATTATGTGTTGATCTGGATATATATATGTATACATATCACGTGCCTATATGTTCTATGTATTAAATGTCTTTGCTAAATGCATTACTTGGAACATGCTATATATATATCAGGTTTGCTATAACTATTGTCTCAATATGTGTGTCTTGAATAATGTGGTGTCCTGTTATATGTGACTTGTCTTCTCCCAATGTGCATTGTAACCGATGGTTTCTCCTTTAATATAGATGTATTACTTTTGTCTCTTTCCACAGTTTTAATTGTTTGTTAAGTGTGCATGGCTCTCTTTCTCATGTGTCAGCTATTATAGCCGTTTGGACTTCAAAGCTCAAAGCTGTATCGCACAAAAGCCAAAAACTTGTACCTGATAAAGTTGGACAACTTGGACGACTAGGACTACATAGCAAAAAGCCAAGAGGGGATTGGAAAAAGCATTCGGGTGCATCTTTTAAATACCACGACAACCTTCTTTTGAAAAGTAGAACAGCCTCTCCAAGTCTCAGCTTAATTCACTAAGTCTCAATTTCATTTTCTTACAACACTTGTATTCTGTAAACTGTCTGTTTCTTGAGTGTTAAAGAAAAGTGAGGTGTGAGTGTAGAGTGTAACTCTAAGGAAACCTTTAGTGAGTTTTTGTTGAAGCTTTGAGAGTGTTCTCCACTTGTTATTGAAGAGCAATAACAAGGGTCCAAGCTGTGGTTCAGCAGTTCGGGTTCGGTCCTGCTGAGATACGGGTTCACGAAGCTGAATCCGGGTTACGAATTCACGGAGCTGAGTTCGTGTTCAAGAATCAAGGCAGTGATTCTTGGTAAGTACTCCTTTGGTGAGTGTGTTGAAATTTTCTCTCTTTTGTATTTTGTACATGACTCAAGCTATATCTAGTGAAACCTTTGTGTGTGGGTGTGATCTTTTATAGATCACACATATGTGCTTTAGGGAGTTTATTATTTTGATACACACCTTAGAATTGCATGTCTTAGGCTTAAACAAGATAAAAACTCGAATCTGCAATTCGTGTTATTGTTTGAACACTTAGAATCTGCATGTTGTAGGCTAATAACTTAAAATCCGAATCATAAGTTTGCTATTCGATTTTGGTTAAGTGTTCAACTCGCGTAGAATCTATTGATATAAGTTTCGCTTTGCTTTCACGATCTCTTATCTTAACAAACTAAATTCGATTAGAAAGATATCAACTGAAGTTAACTTAGGTTCCTTTGGTTAATTGAAACTAGATCTTCCGCCTAGGTTCATTAACCGAACTAAGTTAAGTGTTTACTTCGATTTTCTCTGTTAAACCACTGTTTTGTATTAAACTGCATAACTGTTCGTAAAGTGGTTAGAAGAATTTTTAAAAAAGGCATAATACTCTATTCACCCCCCTCTAGAGTATTTATTGCGCGTTCTCGATCCAACAGATAGCCCCTAGGTGAATATTCATGTTTATCTTCATGTTTTTCACATAAGAAACTAATTCTTATATTATATGTTGGTCTAGGGTTTAGGTGTGCATTTTGTTAGAATTTTTGTGTCCCCTGAGGTCAAAATGAATGTCTAGTAAGAAAATTTGCTATTGCTTAGTAACAATTTGTTATTCTGCAAAAGAAGGGTGGGTTAGTTTGATTTTCGACATTGCCTATTTGAATTTCATGAAAAACATGATGAATGTGATGAACATGATGAATTTACGCCAATATTTTGCTATTTTATGAAAGATTCGTTGTTACTAGTGTTAAAGAGGGTTTTAACGCCAATAATATTGGCGTAAAGGGTGTTTTAATGCAAATAATATTGGCGTATTAAGGAGAGTTTTTTTTAAAGAAAGGAGGAGTGTTTTATTGGTGTAAATATTAACAACAATATAATTGGCGTAAAGATTGTTTTAACGCCAATAGTATTGTCGTTACATATTTTTTTAAATATATCATATTTCCTTAGTATAATATAATATTTAACTTATATGATATAATTGCCTTATTATAATAATTTTGTGTTTACTATAATTCAATATTCATAGTTTGTATGTATAATAACTTAATAGCCTTATTATAATTATGTTCACATAATTAGTATATAATATATTTGACTTAGTATAATTTAGAATCTAATATAATTTAATATTTAATTGCCTTGTATAATATAATTGTTTTAGCATTTTTTATAATTTAATAGCCTTAGTTTATGCATATGCCCAATATTATTGACATAACCTAACAAATACGACGATGATGAATAACACATAACACATAACACATAACACAAATAAGAACGAACAACGAGAATAACATCGACGAATTCCGTTCAGCCTTATAGTGAAAGCCTCCACCTGAAAGTGAGGTTCTTGTAGGTCTAGGTTATTTTCGATTCCACTGTTTCCTTCTCACCAGTTATGGCTTTCCTCATGCCTGCAAGAAATGAGATCCTATAGTATTGCTCGTGGAGGAGTTGTAGGTACTCTTATTTAAGTTCTGTTTCGCCAAACTCGTCCGGCATCTTGATCACTGTCTCGGATTTTATCTAATTAAAAATAACAAGTAATAAATTTATAAATCCGGTATTCCCCAAGTGTAGGGATCGTAGTATAGCGATTAATACCGGAGTCGATCTCAGGGAATCGGGGTATCTAGTTCATTAATTTTCCTAAGATTGATACCAATTATTACTAATCCTAAAATAACAAAACGAAAAGATAAACTGGACAGAGGATTGTCAGTCCAAAGCCAGGAAATGATAATTGCGAACTTAAATCTAAAATATAAACTAAAAAGAAAACAATAAACAACTATGAATTTAAACAACGATGATCATGGTGATTAAACAATCGAACAAGTAATTATCCACCGATCCCGCAACCCTTAATTTCCTCTCTAAAGTTGTCTTGTGATGAGTCAACTAAAATTGTGGTTCACCTATCAAAGGTATGAATTTCTACTCTCGTAGATAATTCGCCTATCAGTCTCTCATCTCTCGATATATAAGATTGACGCTCTCAAACCAAGGTGTAAGATCTCTCAAAATCTAGCAACCTAGAAATCTAACCTATCAACTCTCGTTATGTCAAGATTAAAAATCCCATCTTTCCTATGGTGACCTAAGGTTTACACCGACTCTCGTCATACGGTAAACATCAATAAGCAATACATCTCTCGATATCGATTGCATAAGAAATAAGCATATAGAAAAGATAACAACTTTAATCAAAAATCACAAAACAAACTTAAGATTGAAAAGAAAGAACCTGAGGAAACGAATTTAAATAACTTGAACAAATCGCTCAGCCTCCAAGCATTCAGCATAAAACAGCAGCAAAACGAAATAGAAAGCGAAAAAAAACAACCCTCGTCCGGCCAAGCACCAAGGCTCAGCCGGCCGAGGTTACTTGGCTTGAAACTAGGGTTTTCTCAATGCGGCTGTGTAATATTATATGATATGTTATGATTAGGGTTGAGATAATGCGGCTATATATAGAATTTTAAGTCGGTTCCAGCATGTCGGCCGCGGACGCCCGTCCAGAGTGTTGGACGCCCGTCCACTCTGCTTGAAATCTTCGAATCGGGCCGAGTCATGATCAGACGCCCGTCCTTCACAAAATTGGACGCTCGTCCACTAAAATCTTCACAACTCTGAATCAACTTCCCTCTCCTGGACGCTCGTTCACTTGACCAAACGCCCGTCCAACTGGACGGAACTCAGTCGCACGTTCAGGATGATCCAAATCCGAAATCTTCAACTTTATCTCTTTTCTTCTAGCCAATTCCATCCTTATCTATTTCTCATCAATTAAATCCGACTCTTATCTCTTTTTGATCATCATTTGAGCATCAAACACGTACCTATAACACATTAAAACATTGCAAAACGTAATACCATCCAAATAATCATAAAATCAAAATTAAAACACCAAAATTAACCTATTTTGCGAATAACTCATTAAAAACCTCATTTACTCAATAATTCCATTAAACACTCGTTTCTTATGCAAATTATACAAATATGAGGGAAATTATCATAAAATATATCAATATAAATCGTATAAATTCACCCTTAACAACTCCCCCACACTTAGCTTTTGCTCGTCCCGAGCAAAACAAAACGAAAACCAAGGCTCGGTCTAAGACAGACATCTCAGCAAATATAACACATATTCAATAACTTAGAGGTTCACCCCGGTGTGTGTGCAAATCCATAGTAAACTTCCACTAAGTCCAAACTTGAGAAACTCAAAGCAAAACTAGCTAATACCCCCTCGTAGACTAGCAATAAATGACACTCATAAGATGTACCCTACAAACGTAAAATATCCTGAAAAGAATGATCGAATATATCTAGGGCCTTTCTGAAATACTCAGAGGATAATCCCTACAGCATATCTATCAGTTTCTACTGGGGATAAGATAGACGATAACTAAGTCTTTCACTTATTCATACCACTTTCCTTCGTAAGTTGATTTAATTTATCTTTCACATATAAACACACATCAGAATGAGCTTTCGCCCGTCATAGCAGAATAAGATATTCGAGATATACCCTACCTTACTCCAATCATAAGGCAGCTTTTTCTGACTGTCGTGAGCTTTTGGTCGTCATAGTGGTATAGGACATACGTGGTATACCCTATCGCACTCAAATCATTGACTAGCTTTCGACACACCCAATTACTTCATTATAAACTCAACCTTTTCATTTGACAATAAGTTACGTGTTACTTATCACATTCAAACCTCAGATATTCACAGTATAACTTACCCCGGATCTAAATACAAACTATCATAAATCTCAAGATATATACGTAGCACTAAGCACATGACTTATAAGATAACAAAAATCACTAATCAAAAGGGGTATAGCTTTATAAATTAGCTCATCGTTCACTATGGCTCGTGAAAAATAGATCTCGGTGAAACAACTAACTTATCAAACATATGATATATAGCTTGGATGACTATAAAAATAACGAACAAAGATTATGCCTTGCTTACTCGGGACAAAACAAAAAACAAAAATGTCGGAAAATTTTGAAAATTCTAGCTCATTTTGCATAGACTCGTAACGAATTAAGCAAATGTATAGATACATATCAAATCATTCCCCTCCCCCACACTTAAATATCAACATGTCCTCATGTTGTGCAGAATTAAAAGGAAAAGATAACGAACTTAGCTGATTGTATTTCGAAGGTGGCAATTCTAGAAGTGGTAGCAAGTCAGATCCAGAAATGCTTGACGAAATCAGTAGACTGTGGACCATCCACCGGAAAACTGGCTTCATCTAAAAGCTCACAATTGCTATCGCAAATATCCTGCACACTTGAAAAACAAAACAAAACGTACCTCGGGGAATAGGGGGATATAACATGGCAAAATAAATCATAAACAAGATAGAAGCACAAGATATAATTGCTCAGATGGAACAATCACCACACAGGAAAAACACAGGACACCTAAGCGTCAAACATAAAGCCACAGAAGCTTTACAATACAAATAAGCCCAACATGTGCATACAGAAATATCAAACTCCAACTGAAAGTGTAAATGCGCCTTACAAGATTTATCAAAAAGAAATAATGATAGAGGACACTACAAAGTAGTAGGGCTAGGTGCACTAAAAAGATAAATAAAAATAAAAGAAAAAAACAGAATAAAATACAATGCAACTAAATGATATGCAACTATACTAAAAAGGCAAAAAGAAAAATAAAGAAAATGCTAGCCCAACTAATTCCATAGATATCGCTCTAATCTAAGCACGGTCAAGAATATAAACGTCTACTAAATAGCGCCACAGAAGCGTAACAAAATTCGATTATGCAAAGCCACAGAAACTTTCCATGTGAAGTGTAGACGTGCCTTTAACAACCCTAACACCCTAGATAGACGACAAAAGGAACAGCATAAGTCAAAATTGAAATCACGTCTAGCTAGGTGAATTACTCAACATGGATTGCAATAGATGGAAAGAAAATCATAACGGTGAAAGAACAGGACATCTACGCTTATATACAACGACCACAGAGGCTCACATTAAAACATCCATGTCAATTAATGAAGCATGTATATAAAAATTAATCAATTATTTAACATGGATTAGTAGATGGAAAGATGTAAACATGCAAGTTCAGAACATCTACGCATATATAAAGAGGCCACATAGGCTCATATGAAAAAAATCCACGTCAAATAAAGCATTAAAAATCAAGTCAAGAAAAATTGGAACCTGAACGTGCGTTCCTTCTTTCAAACGGGCGTTCGCCTGGAATTTATGAACTAGACGGGCGTCTGGATTAAACCGGACACTCGTCTAGTTGCCCTAAGACTTAACAGAATAGGTGCATGTTGGATGGAAGGACGTCCACTCACTATGGACGCACGTCTGGTAACCACAAAGAGTGGCCGGGCGTTCACAGAGAGTAGACTCCCGTCTGGTCTTAGCATGATGCACACAAAGAGAAACACGAGCAACCTCAGAAACCCTAGATATAACATCAAAAACCCTAGATACTTAAGAAACCCTAGAAATCCTTTATTTATTTATTTAAAACAGAAAACAGGAAACAATAAAAGGGAGAAAAACGTGTTGAAATCTTCTGAGCCCAAAATGGAAGGGAAAACAGTGGATTTTGACCTAGAAAACGGTGTTGAACGGCCTTAGGCCATTCACCGCGTTGTCGGCGTCGGAACGAGCTTTCCGAATTGGGGTCCTGCGCGCCAAATGGACACTCGAGCCAAAAGTTATGGCCAAAATACTAACGAGTGCTAAAACGATCCTTTTTATCCAAAAGTTCGATCGCTAAAAACGTGGAGTCAGATAATTCAACCTCAGATGTCCC
>JAVUPR010000060.1:9120000-9397500 GCA_036785695.1 Gentiana straminea | reverse complement strand
AAAATGCAGGTGTGGTTTGGTTATTTTGATTGTATTTGTGATCAAAGCTTGCTGACTGTGTAGCTTGCAATATTGCTTGGTAAAAAATTGGGTTTTTTTTTGTATATTCCAAGGTTTGTAAAACCACCCTGTTCCAAAGTAATTTTGGATGGATTGGAAGAGGTCTTGGCTATGAAAACCGGCTTCGACCATGGTAATATTTTGGGAGTCTGGTTTGACTGTGTAAACCGTTTTTTGTGTTCTTGTATTTTGTGTGGTTGAAGGTCTGGCTAGTGGTTGGAATGAATTTCATGTTAAAACAATGGGTCTTTTTGATGATGATGCTGTAGGTCTTGGTGATGATATCGTGGGTAACTGTAGTAGGTTTTGTGTGTTTGGTAAAGGCTGAGATAAATGCATTTGTCTGAATTCTGGGCTTTGTAATAATTTATCAAGACATTTTTGTGTCTCGGGATCTAACGAACTTGTATCTTGGATGTTGGCGTCTTGTTATTCTTTGGTGACGATGTCATACCAAGACATCTTTGGTTTTGTATTACTTGTATTTGCAACCTTTTTCTCCTTGTCCACTTTTGGGGCCATCGGATCTGTCTTGTAGGAATTCCCGGGTAAGAAAATCTGGAACTGAATTTGTATCTCCATTTATAAATTCAATATCAAAATCGAAAATGATTAAAATTGCTAGCCATCGTGAAAATATTTGCTTTGATGCAAGATTTTGTACATCTTTTTGCAAAATTTCTTTTGCACTTTTACAATCTATAAGCAATAAAAACTTCTTGTTTAATAAATCACTTTGAAATTTTTGAATGCATAAAACAATGCTCAAAATCTCTTTTTGTGCAGTAATTCTTTTGGGTATCGTTCCAATGTGCATATGTAAACTGAACAATTAGTTCTTTAGAATCCTGTTTTTGTTTTAGGATTCCTCCGTAGCCAATATCAGAGGCATCAGTTCCTACAATTTTATGTAGATTAGGATCTGCTAAATGCAGATATGGAATTTGTGTGACCTGTTTCTTAATTTGTTGGACAATTTTTGTATGTGTTGTATTCTAAGGTGTAGGGTTTGTCTTTTGTCGGTCATGAAGTGGTTTTCTAGTCTGTTAGATTTGGGTAAAAGTCTAGGACATAATTTAAACATCCTTAGAACCTTTGTAATTGTTTTTTTATCAATAATCTTATCTGGAAATTTCTTGGTGAAATTTAGAGATCTTTCTATAGGTGTAATAGTACTTTGGGTAATATAATGTCCAAGAAATCTTATTTTCGTTTGAAAAAGGGACATTTTTGGTTCTGATAGAAATAGACCGCTTTTTTCAATTACATATAAAAATATTTTTAAATGTTTTAAATGTTCATCAATAGTTTTTGAAAATATAAGTACATCATCTATGTACACAATACAGAATGTTGAGTAATCATTGAAGATTTCGTTCATAATTCTTTGGAATTCAGAAGGGGCCTTTTCAAGCCGAAAGACATTACATTCCATTGACATTGACCAAAGGGAACTGTAAATGTTGTTTTATATCTGTCTGTTGGTTTTATTTGTATTTGCCAGAAACTTGATTTCATGTCAAATTTTGAGAATATGAAGACGTCATGGAGTTTATTTAAAAGGTCTTTTTTATTAGGTATAGGATATCGAATCCATTTTAATGCCTTGTTAAGTGGTTTATAATTAATGACAAGTCTTGGAGTTCCTCTCTCGATTTCAGAGGCTTTATTAACGTAGAAAGCAGAACAACTCCAAGGTGATATGGCTTTAGATATTAATTTTTTGTTTTCAAGTTCTTGAATTTCTTTTCTGTAAAATTGTTCAAGGTCTTTATTCATTTGTTTGGGCCGAGCTTTAGTAGGTATATCTTGTTCTTTGAAAGATGTTTTATAGGGCAGATCAACCATATGTTTCTTTCTGTTCCAGAAAGCATTTGGTAGTTCCGCACAAACTTTTAATGTAAATATCTTGTGTAATTTTAGTATTTTTTTATTTTATAGTTGGTTGGTTAATCAATTTATTTATTCTTTGTAAAGAAGAATCTTTTTGCAGCTCATTTAGCTGGAATTGTTTGTTATATATTATATTATTGATTGTGCTTTAATGGATATAGGAAGCTTTTAATAAATTTAGACTTTTAGTTCTTGGTTTTACTAAAAAGGAAACATGTGTTTTTTTATGATTTATTTTGAAGGTAATGGAATGCGGGCAAACCTTGTATGGTGTTATAAGGTTGATAAACGGAGTGCCAAGAATTACAGAGTGATGTATGTCATTGACAACCACAAAGGATATCCGTAAAGAGACCCCATTATTGATTATTGAAGCCTCTTTGTTTTGGCCGAGATTACTATTTTTGATTTGTTTGTGCTAATTTTTTTTTCATGGGTTCTTTGTGTAGGAATTTCAATCGGGACAAACCCTTCTTTTATACAATTTAAGTTCGCTCGAGTATCAAAAAGTGCAATGGTGTTAAGTTCGAAATCATTCATGAATTTGATTGTAATATTTATTATATATTTTCTGGATGTAATTTATTTTAGAACAAAAAGAAAATCAGTGGGGGTTGTACTAATGTTTTGTAGTTCTTGTGTAATATCTTCATTTTCAGTATGTGTGTCACTATTGTCTTTTATTGTATCAATAATGGTTTTACTTAATAGTGAATCATTTTTTTGTTTCTCTTTTAATTCTCTTAATTAGTTCATTTTATATTTCTTTGATTTGTTTTTGTATATCGGGATTTGTAATATTATCTTTTTTATTTTTATTCCTATTTAGAATTGTTGTTAAATCATAAGTACTCCTGGAAGTACTTGTTGCCAATGGCTCATGTTTAAAAGTCTGTAATAATTTCTCGAGATATTGTTGTTATAGGGCTGGGTCATTAATCTGTTGTAATATATCAATAAAAATTTGTTGTTCTTTTGAGATAACATTTAGCAGTTTTTCATTGTTTCCTTCTGATTCAGAAGTACTAGTTAATGTATCATCTATGTTTGCATTTCCATTGTTATATGTATTTTCTTCATTATTTGTGTTATTATCAGAATCTATAAGTAAGTTTGAGGTTTTGTTCATAATGTCGTCTTCCAGACTTAGTTCATTTAGTTTTCTTTTTAGTTTACAAAAGTTTGCGGTATGTCTTTTTTGTGACATCTGTAACATTCAATGTCCTTTTTCCAATTCAGGCTTGGCTTATTATATTTCTTAGTTTTGTAGAAATTATTGTTGTAGGGTTGTTTTATCTGTTTGTTATTTCTATAGAAATTCCTATTTGGTTTATAAGATGTTTTGTGTGTAGAAGTGGGTGTTTTGCAATTTCCTTTGCAGAGGATTCTTGTCTAAAAGCATTATTATCAAATTGCAGACAAAAGGTTCCAAGTTCTAGATTAGCCTTTTTCATTTCCCATTTTGTGTGTTTTTGTAGTTTGAGGTCTTGGCATATTTTCATTCCTTCTTGTTGAATAACACTAACTAGTTGTCCATATGGACAACTAGTTAGTGTTATTCAACAAGAAGGAATGAAAATATGCCAAGACCTCAAACTACAAAAACACATAAAATGGGAAATGAAAAAGGCTAATCAAGAACTTGGAACCTTTTGTCAGCAATTTGATAATAATCCTTTAAGACAAGAATCTTCTTGCAAAGGTAATTGCAAAAAACCCACTTCTACACACAAAACATCTTATAAACCAAATAGGAATTTAAATAGAAATAAAAAACAGATAAAACAACCCTCCAACAATAATTTCTACAAAACTAAGAAATATAATAAGCCAAGCCCGAATTGGAAAAAATGACATTGAATGTTACAGATGTCACAAAAAGGACATACTGCAAACTATTGTAAACTAAAAAGAAAACTAAATGAACTAAGTCTGGAAGACGACATTATGAACAAAATCTAAAACTTATTTATAGATTCTGATAATAACACAAAAATGAAGAAAATACAGATAAAAATGGAATGCAAACATAGATGATACATTAACTAGTGCTTCTGAATCATAAGGAAACAATGAAAAAATGCTAAATGTTATCTCAAAAGAACAACAAATTTTTATTGATATATTACAATAGATTAATGACCCAGCCCGACAACAACAATATCTCGAGAAATTGTTACAGACTTTTAAATATGAGCCATTGGCAACAAGTACTTCCAGGAGTACTTATGATTTAACAACAATTCTAAATAGGAATAAAAATAAAAAAGATAATATTACAAATCCCGATATACAAAAACAAATCAAAGAAATATAAAATGTACGAAGAGAATTAAAAGAGAAACAAAAAAATGATTCACTATTAATTAAAACCATTATTGAAACAATAAAAGACAATAGTGACACACATACTGAAAATGAAGATATTACACAAGAACTACAAAACATTACTATAACCCCTACTGATTTTCTTTTTGTTCTAAAAGAAATCACATCTAGAAAATATATAATAAATATTACAATCAAATTCATGAATGATTTCGAACTTAACACCATTGCACTTTTTGATACTGAAGCAGACTTAAATTGTATAAAAGAAGGGGTTGTCCCTGTAAAATTCCTACAGCGGACCCATGAAAAAAATTCACCAGCAAACAAATCAAAAATAGTAATCTCGGCCAAAACAGAGGCTTCAATAATCAGTAATGAGGTCTCTTTACTGACATCCTTTGTGGTTGTCAATGACATCCACCACTCTGTAATTCTTGGCACTCCGTTTATCAACCTTATAACACCATACAAGGTTTACCCGGATTCCATTACCTTATAACACCATACAAAGAATAATAAATTGCTTAACCAACCAACTATAAAAGAAAAAATACTAAAATTACAAAAGATATTTAAATTAAAAGTTTGTGTGGAACTACCAAATGCTTTTTGGAACAGAAAGCAACATATGGTTTATCTTCCCTATGAAACATCTTTCAAAGAACAAGATATACCTACTAAAGCTCGGCCCATACAAATGAATAAAGACCTTGAACAATTTTGCAGAAAAGAAATTCAAGATCTTGAAAACAAAAAATTAATATCTAAAGCCAGATCACCTTGGAGTTGTTCTGCTTTTTACGTTAATAAAGCCTCTGAAATCGAGAGAGGAACTCCAAGACAAGTCATTAATTATAAACCACTTAACAAGGCCTTAAAATGGATTCGCTATCCTATACCTAATAAAAAAGATCTTTTAAATAAACTCATTGACGCCTTCATATTCTCAAAATTTGACATGAAATCAGGTTTCTGGAAAATACAAATAAAACCAACAGACATATATAAAACAACATTTACAGTTCCCTTTGGTCAATATCAATGGAATGTAATGCCTTTCGGCTTGAAGAATGCCCCTTCTGAATTTCAAAGAATTATGAACGAAATCTTCAATGATTACTCAACATTCTGTATTGTGTACATAGATGATGTACTTATATCTTCAAAAACTATTGATGAACATTTAAAACATTTAAAAATATTTTTATATGTAATTGAAAAAAGCGGTCTAGTTCTATCAGAACCAAAAATGTCGCTTTTTCAAACGAAAATAAGATTTCTTGGACATTATATTACCCAAGGTACTATTACACCTATAGAAAGGTCTCTAAATTTCACCACGAAATTTCCAGATAAGATCATTGATAAAAAACAATTACAAAGGTTCTTAGGATGTTTAAATTATGTCCTAGACTTTTACCCAAATCTAAACAGACTAGCAAACCACTTCATGACCGACAAAAGACAAACCCTACACCTTAGAATACAACACATACAAAAATTGTCCAACAAATTAAGAAACATGTCACACAAATTCCATTCCGCATTTAGCAGATCCTAATCTACATAAAATTGTAGGAACTGATGCCTCTGATATTGGCTATGGAGGAATCCTGAAACAAAAACAGGATTCTAAAGAACTAATTGTTCAGTTTACATATGCACATTGGAACGATACCCAAAAGAATTACTCCACAATCAAAAAAGAGATTTTGAGCATTGTTTTATGCATTCAAAAATTTCAAAGTGATTTATTAAACAAGAAGTTTTTATTGCGTATAGACTGTAAAAGTGCAAAAGAAATTTTACAAAAAGATGTACAAAATCTTGCATCAAAGCAAATATTTTTTCACGATGGCAAGCAATTTTAAGCATTTTCGATTTTGATATTGAATTTATAAATGGAAATGCAAAAAACAACAGTGCTTGAATCTTTCAACCTTTTCAAAGAAAAGTACAAACCTTCAGAGGCGAAAAAAATTGATTTCCTACATTCGCAACATTATGTACAAAATTCTATCTACCATTGATAGTAAACTGGTATTTAGATTACTCTGATCATTCTATGCAACTCATCCGAAGAAGATTTAGGGTAAGATGGTTGGAAAAATGCAACATTATCCAAAGTTTACTACCAACAAACATGGAAAAATGGTTGCAAACAATACAAAAACCCAGCAATATCAAATACAACCTACTGCGCCTACAAAATTTTCAGAAAGAAAAGCACAAATTGCAGCATTATTAGCTGTTTCAAAAACGGATGAGGAGTTACAACAAATCCTATCTCAATATGCCTCTACTTCACAAACATCACCTATTAGTTCAACAACATCAGTAAACGATGTTGAGGACGACGAAGATTATTCACCATTCCTCTAAAAAAAAATAAAAAAATAAATACAAACACTACACTACAAAAGTTACCTGCACCACTCACCTAACAGACACAAACACGATACTTTCCACCTAAAATATATCTTGGGATATTTCACGCACACATTGATACATACAAACACACACACACACACACACACACACACACACACACACACACATATATATATATATATATATATATATTTTTTTTAAATTTTATTTTTATATATACATATACACATACCTATACACAAAATATACAAGATGAATTCGAAACTCAGTAAGGACTACTCTACAACACTTCCCACAAGACGACAACAAACAGCTCAGCAAAAATCAACATGGCAGACATGACAGGACGTCACTAAAATTAAAAGGAGCTCATTTATCATAAAACAACAAAAGAAGACTCAGTATAGGGATTCCACTACACATGACAGACAAGACAAGACACCACTAGCACATAATGGGCATCTCTTAACGCAAGACGACAATAAAACAACTCAACAAAACCAATATGGCATATAAAACTCACAAAAGAAGACTCTCAGAAGACCATTTACAAATTTTTTTATTTTTTGCAAAGTCTCAGCATAACTCTAGTTACAAAGTTTTATTAGCATCATTCTGTACAACAAGAAAGGAAGAGTAAATCCTCTTCCAAACATTTGTATCTCCACTTCGTTTCAAACATTTCAAATAAGGTATATATTCCTTCATGTTTGATTGACAAAAGCCTTACAAATTTCATACAAGCATTATGTTATAATATTGCCATCTATTAGTTTATAGTATACATTTCATTACCGTTTATTATACAATTGTATAATTGATAGCTTTGTTTGAATCTTTAAATCTTGTTTAGTTTGTATTAACAAATCCTTCGTTGATCCCTTGGACGATCTTTGGTATCGGAGTGTCCAAGGGATCAACGAAGCAATTATATAATCCAAAGAGCGTCCAAGGGATAGTTAATCAACTAGGGATAGTTATACTTGGTTTATATAATGTATACATAAATTAACCAACCGTGTATATATATATGTACATATATATATATATATATATATATATATATATATATATATATATATATATATATATATATATGTATATATATATATATATTGGTCCCTTGGAATGGCTAACACAAGTTTAAAGGGGGGTGGGGGGTAGGGGGGGGGGTGAATAAACTTGTCACTAAAAACTGGATTTTAAACTATTAAGGTTGAGTTAAAACTTGTGTGGAGTTAAGCCGACTGAGCTGAGTCTAAGTCAAAGATGACTTATAACAAAACTGAGTCAACTAGCAGCGGATATAAGTTTTAGCCTTTAATTGGATCTTGTTGATTCTATATGAGAAAGCTAAGTGTGCAAAACTGAATTCTGGTGAATGTCAGTTTGTGATCTGTGAGTTTGTGTAACAATCAGCTCTCAGAATGCTGTATAAACAAATATAAATACTGTAAGAATAAATAAATACGTAAAGTAAGAGAGCAAGATTTATAGTGGTTCCAAATGGTGTAATCTTGTACGTCCACTCTTCGCCTGTGATGTAGGAGGAAAAATTCCACTAGAACTTCTTGAGGTGAGCTATTACAAAAAGTCCTAAACAATAGTCCTTCACTAATCCTAGCTTCACTATCTAAACACTTGTAGAATAGGTGTGATGGCTGCTCTTCAATTGTTTGAAACATTGGTCCTTGAAGGGTTACGTATGCCTCTTCACCACCTACCACCACAAACACAGTCTACCCGACTGCTGATACAACTGTCCTTGGCAAATCCTTCACCACATTGCTTCACAGTCTTAAACTTTGATTATAAGAATCAAATTTGGGTAGAGAATCAATAAATTGATTCTTGTTTGTGGTTCTTCAAAGTGTCGGATTCTGGATAAATTCTTTGTAGCTTGAACACTTGAAGAAATTCTTGATTGATTTTGTTAGCGCAAGTGATAGAGATTCAGATGAACTAGGCTTTTGGCACAATAATCTTGTAATTGTAAATTCGGTCGGTGTTTAATCCTTGATGCCAAGTCCTCTATTTATAGTGTAAGGTCCAACGTTCATCTCGTTCAAATTTGAATCCTATCAACGTTTATCTTGTAACGGCTATATTTAGTGACCATTCTGACTTGTCAGTATTTCATCCAATAGAGTTGCTTTCTTTATAACGTTCGAATGTACTATCAGTTTTTTGGGTGACTGACTATAAAACTGATTATCCTGATCGGTTCATTCTGAGTTCGTCAGTTTTCAGTTTCTTAACTGACTTAGAGCATTAACGGAGATATTTCTCTTCTTAAAAAATAGTACTCTAATTTTTCATTTGATTATGATTGACTTAACCAGAGTACACCATAAGCGTATATCTTCTAAGAATTCATTGTCCTTATGACTCTTAGGTCTTCATACAAGATCAATAAAGTCAGTTCAGATCACCATAAACTTGCCTGAATTCTAACTTTACAGTCTCGGCTTTCATAACTGAGTCTGAACCCCCGTTCTTCAATCTTCAATAACTGAGTCTATGACCCTCAGTTCTTCTATCTTTTAGATAAGCCAACCGAGTTTGTGTCCCTCAGTGAACTTACCTTCTTCGGTTCTGAATTGGTGTAGTCTGTGTCAATTTGAATGTCTTGTCAGTTATATGAATGATTTTCCAGTTATTCAGATGATTTCCAGTTTCTTAGATGATTTCCAGTTTTCAGTCTTACAACTTTCTAACTATTACAATGCTTGTCTGATGTAACCTATACACATATCAGACTCTCGCAAAACCTATACATTCAGTTCTAGACATCTTTTAGCCTTTCACTATAACAGTTAGCTTCAACACTTCATCAACGGGGTTAAGATAATAAATAAGTAAATACGATGAATCATCATCAAAACACAAATTTTATTTCCAACAATTTCCCCCCTTTTGATGATGTTAAAACCCTCCTTAAAAGAAAAGCTTAAAGATAATTACAATTCAAAACAAGGTATAACTGGAAACTGGATTTTATTAAGAATTGCAAAAACTGGAATATTTACACAGTAAATGATAAACTGAAATAAGAGCTAAACTGTTTCCTGTGCTCTTTGTGTAACTAAAATGAATTTCTTCTCTTTATCATGAAGATGATAAGCATTTTCTTGGTTCGAGTCTTTCCTGGAGAAGGTTTTGAGATAGTCTACTTGACTAGAAAGCTTCCATTTTCTCCACAAAACTAGCTTTGGCAATGCTGAATCATCCTTGTAATAATTTTCAAATTCTGCAACATCAGCTTTCATTTGTTTAGTCTTGTCTCTGATATGCAATTTCTCTTCAATCTTCTTGACCTTCTTATAGTGTGCCATCTTCTGATTGTGATATTGATCAGATAAGAAGTAAGCAAGAGATTCTTCATAATTTTTGTCTTTGTACTTAAGTTTGACATTGCTATGATCATTGACAAACTTCATCCATAGATCCTGTGTAAGAGTAGCTCTCCTTTCTCCAGGTTGACTATATTTTTCAATTAGCTGCTTTTCAGTTAGTTCTTTTACATTCCGAACATAAGGATCTGCCGTTGACTTGCATTTCTTCAGTTCCTCTTCTAGCTTCAACTTTTCATCTAGTAGTCTCAGCTTTTCTTCTTCAGCTTCCCCCTTTTTGGCATCATATAACTTATTTACCAACTGATGGGTTGCCTGTTGGTCTGCTGAGATATTCTTTTGAGAAGTAAGTACTTCTTTCAGTTGAGTCTCTAAACCATAGATACGCTGATTTAATTGCCATTCTGCTTGAGCATGCGTTTCTCTGTCTTCCATGGTTGTGAGTTCAAGTTTCTCTTTGAGACTGAGAATTTCTTTGGCTGAGCTAGTAGTTGATTTCTGAATGATATCCAACTTTGTGTGGACTGAGACGTCCGTCTTCTTCCGATAATCCAAGTATCCAGAAATATTTGACAAAAGGCCATTGTATCCTTCCTTTTGGTTGAGCATAATCTTCAAATTTTCATGTACTTTTCTCAATTCTTCTTTTGTCAAAATCTCAGATGGATCTATTGCTTCGTCTTGTTGGATTTTAGGTTGAGTATCATCCTCGATTATCATTAATTGTTGATCATCAACCTTTCCATCTGCATGCTGATTGTCAGTTGTTTGGTTTCCAACTAGAAATTCTTCTTGCTGATTAATAGTTTGCGTAGTTTGTGCTTAAGGTTGAATATCTATCTGCAAATTTGTAATCTTGTCAGCTTCTTTCTTTGATTCATCATCTTTGTCATTGACGGGAGTCAACTTCACTGCACTTTTGTATGTGATCTAGCCCCCGTTTATCACTTTATCGGCATGTTTCGGGTAGATTTAGACCTGTTCGAGAGTAATATCGAGAATTATATGCACGGGGAGTTAAACTATCATATCGATGGTAAACTCCACCTTTTTAGCGACATTTCACTCTTTTCCGAGCACTTTTATCTTGCGGAATTACGCGTGGTGTTTGTTTGTCTATGTTATTGCAGGACTTAGGTGACTCGAGGACCCGGAAGGCGATGTTTTGGACTATGAGACGTGTTCGTGGCCCGAATGTAGCATAAAAAGTGAAGAAAAGCCAAGTTTGGAGTGAAGACAAGCCAGACGTGCGTTTGCTATACTCTAGACGGGCGTCTTCCGTGAAGCTATATCAGACGGGCGTTTGCCCATATCAAACGGGCATCTACAGGGTGATACTTCATTCAGAAAGTTGGGTTTTCACCGGACGGGCGTCCCAATAACCCCCAAACGGGCGTTTGGATAGGTTCAGCCCGAATCAAGAAAGCTCATATAGATCAGACGAGCGTTCAAGGTAGTCCAGACGTTCGTTCATGGAAGAACAAACCCTAATATCATCAAGATTACCAGCCGGACGAGCGTCCACCTTGTAGATGACAGCAGCCTTTCGTAGTGCTAAACCAGTCCTTAACCGACAATGTATCGGGTCAAACTGTAGTGCTAGTATGGTGAGTCGAGTGTCGAATCCTCGTGGAACTTGGTAATTCTTCTAAGTGTGGTTAAACACCAAAGAGTCGTTATTAACTCGATCTAAATCGCAATTTTATAACACAGATCACTACTATTCTAGTCAACATAAAATAAATGCGTAATTTAAAAGTTATTCTAATATAATATATATAGATATATAAATATATATAGATGTACATAAATTGCAAAATATATATATAGATATAAATATATAGATACCAATATATAGAGCTAGACAGATAAGTTTATAGAACTAGCCGAAGTTTATATAATTGAATTATACGATTTTTTCCAGTAAACGGAATGTGCTCGATCTTTCCTTTTATTTCAGGTCCAATTGAGTAAATGAAACGGTGCACTCCTGAGGTTAACAATTCCTCCTCACACGAGCGTATGAAATTGTCATATGTCATTGTCATCAGTTCAATCTCCACAACTGTCCCATGCTAATCTCGCTTAGTCCGAACAGTACCGAGTACAAATCTACCCCGGATAAAAGAGGTTATTCCTTTTGTCGACGGCCGATGTTATTCAAAAGGCTCCGGTTGTCGCGGATCGTTTTAACTTTCCGGTGTTAGTTTCAATTAAACCGTTGATTTTAACATTATTATGATCTCGAGCACAATTTTAATAAGATTAATCTTTCCCAAGACAAATCTGCCCCCGGGTAGGAAATAGGATTCCGTAGTCACGCTTTCGCACGGCCAATTTTACCCTCCGGTTTTTCTATCTTTTATCTCATATCCTAACTTCTCTGGTCAGTTCATCGTTAGGTTATATGGTGCGATTCATCTTGGTTAATTACGTCAATCCGAATATTATCAATATGTTACAGAATAGAAAAAGATTCAATTAACTCAATTTTAATCAATTTTAATTAGACAACATTCCTTTACCGAAAAGATCGAAATAAAACGATTACATAACTTTGGCTAGTTATTAGAGTTAGCCTAAAAACATTATAACAACGAAAAAGATAAAAACAAAAATAAATACTTAAGAAAAGTTACCCGATTACAAATGCTGAATCAGAGTTGTATTCTTCCGGACATTACAACGACTTCATCAACACCGAACTTCTGATAATTTCTCGAGCATTACAACGATACTACGAGATTATTATTTTTGGCTTAAGGCCTATTTACAAACTACAAAATAAAAAGAAACAAAGAGGAGAGGATATATATATATGCTATATGTATATATATTGGTACATCGACTCTGTTTGCAAATGAGCTCTTTATATAGAAGTGAAGTCCTTGGCCGGACCGGGCCGGTGTAATGATGATCTCCACCTTCTTGATTACAATCAGCATGTGCGGTGATAATTATATATATATTTATATATAACTATTAAACTTCTAAAATTCATATCTCGAGTTCTGGATCTCCAAAAATCATGATATAAGCGGCATCGGAAAGCTCTCGGGAAAATCTACAACTTTCGTGAAGGACTCTTCTTCAGATAACGTCGTTTTGATGAGCCATTCATTTGTCGAAGACATTTCTCGATTACCACTTAACCAAATTGATTGGCCACTTGACCACTTAAGCTTTAAGCTGACACTCTCTAAATCCTTCCGAGATATAATTATACTTCAACATGTCGATTCTCGGGGTCTCGGTTTATAAATCTGCAATAAAATACCACAAATACCCACGTAAATCTGACACGACACTCCGATTTACTAAAATCGGTACAAAATGATAACTTTTTACTATTATTACTAAGTTTTACTACTAACTACTCTAAATTATAAAGATTAACATTTCATACTATTTATACCATAATTTCATATATTTTATATAGAATTCGTTGATAAAACATAATAATATAACGTATATTTAATCATATAAAAGTAGTATATCAACTACTCCCCACTTAGCTTTTGATCGTCTTCGAGCAAAAATAAGCGGTAATAAAAGATTATATAATTGATCAGATTATAATTTTTAATGTAATTTATATTTTCAATATTATAAATATATTATTTATTCTAATTTAAAATCGTAAGAAGACAGAAAGTGTATATAACTTAAATAATTTAAACATTAAATATTATTTAGATAAAATTGTACTTGTAATACTTAATAAATATAAATAAAATATCAGAATTATTTTTAATCGCAACTATTATGAAATTCTGGAATCGGAAACTCGGTCAGGTAGTCGACAAAAATGGCTTATAGAGTTTAGGCTCAAGATGTTGGTTAATCAGAAAAAAGGAAATCAAAAAGAGAAAGAGACAAGTCGTACGTACCTACATCTTCATATTCTTGATAAAAAAATAATCATCGATTAATAATATCTCTTTTTCAGATTTTCTCTCTTTTTTTTTTTTTTTTTTTTTTTTTTTTGGATTAAGAACTAAAAGCGTGAGTGTGTGTAGAAAATCAAACTTACAAGCATTGCTTCATCAAGATTGATCGGAGTACTACTCTTTCGATCGAAAATTACAAGTCCGGTTTCCTTAAACTTGTAATCATTCTTGAGATCTTATGATTCGACTTTTTCTTTTTCATTCGTGCCTTCACTCCCAAAGAATAGGACATTTCGAGATAATACCCTAGCTGGACGTCTATCATCAGGCAATCGGGAGCTTCTAACCTCATAGTGATATAGGACATTTCGTGATAATACCCTACTCACTCAAATCATTGGTAGCTACAACCGATATGTTCTTAAAAAAAATTTTTTGTCGATCACGTATAAGGAAGATACCTAACATATTTGATTAATTCGTGTAAATATGGTGCTTCGTTCTTAATTTAGAATATTAATATATCCGAGCTTATTACCAAAATCGACTATCTTGCAAGTGTCATGAGGTAAGATCGAATGTACTAATACTTATCTAATTTTTCCAATCTCAAAGATATATCAAAACTTAGCTTTTATGTCTTCATCTCTTTTTATAAGTACGTACAAACTTGCGGTATTTTCAAGGAAATGTAGACCAAAATTAGCTAAAGCTTGGTTATTTAATCACAATTGACAATTTCGAGTGAGGTCTTGATCACTCTAATCAAGGCTGATATAAGAAAAAAAATTGGAAATTTAGGTAGGCTATTTGGCTATAGTTATATTTTTGTGGTGCCAAAAATCGGCATCCCTAGTCCAATTCCAAACTCATAATTCATATTGAAAAAATTATTCTAAAAATTTTACTTATAATTATCAACATACTTATATAATTTCATAAAAACAATATCTAATATTAATTACTCAATTATATAAACTTAAAATCTTATTAAAATCTAAATTAGACATAAAATATGATTATAATATATCTAATATAATTTACTTAGTTAAAAACTTATTCTTCCAAATTATATCATTTTTTTTATTCATAATATATATTAACTACTAAAAAATTAAAAATAAGTAATAAATTTTTTTGATAATTTTATAATTTATAACTATTTTCGAAAATTTTAATGAATTTTCTAACCTAACTCTTACTCCCCACTTACGAAGTGGCATCGTCCCGATGTTCAATGAGTATTAAATAAGTAGGTTGGAAAATAAAATTAAAATTTTCTATTATAGTTATTATTCCGATTTTAATTTTAGCGTATACTAATTATATCATTAAATAACAAACAAACTTAAAAAAAAAACCGAGACATATATATATTAAACAAGATAAATTATTACAAATTAAAAGAAAACATAAACTTAACTAAAAAAAAAACTTCAAACTTAACTAAAGTTGACTTATTAAAACTTAAACATTATAAACTAACCACCAACACACCATCTAAATCGTAGACGAACAACCCGGTGTATCAACCGGTAACAAACCAACTCGATTATCTCTAGACGGAAAAATCTCATCCGTCTCCAGCTCCCTCAACTCCATTCATTAGAATACAAAGACGCGAAATCATCCAAGCATTAGGCATAGGCTTCCCCTACTACCTCTCGTGATTGCAAACTCCAACACCGTCCTTTGAATCAAAATTCCCCAATCGACAAATACACCAACTGTCAAAGCATACAGCAGAAGCATTTCATTATCACTAAGGCTCCCGAAATCCCAAGTAGGATACACCCTAGAATTAATGAAATGTTTCCACGCCTTTAGGTGTGGAAGTAAAGCACGTGTAGACATTTCGTGATTTGTGTCGAAAAGTGGAAACAGACATTGGAAAGACTCATGGACTCTGTTCAAATGATTGTGTGGATTTTGTAAGCCCCATGTTATCTCAAAATGCTGCATTGAAACCGGTGGAATTTGTTGTATAAATTTGGCTTACAAGGGAACAACAATGTCAATCAACACGCAGAAAACTCAGAAAACGCTGAAAATTTGATAACTTGATATGAACGTAGAATCGTGAAAACACTTTCCTACAAAAGTTATTTGCCCCTTACAGAATGCCTAGGGTGTCACAAATACTTTTGTGAGATAAGACTACGTTTTCCCTTCATATTTAGGCACCAAAAAATATGAAGAATGCTCTTGGAGATAGTATATAAGTGTTTTAACTCTCAAAGATGAATGTGCTATCTTTCTTGTAATCTCCTTCGTTTAAAGCACTTAAAATGATCATTTATATTGGTGGAAAAACGACCTATTTTATGTATGCAACCTTTGGAAACAAGGTGCATACAAAAAACAAGATTGAAAAGAGTGAAAAAACACATCACTTCGAATTTCGGGCCACAGCGGGCGCCGTGGCCACCCCGTGAAAGCCAAAAACCGACCAAACTCTCTGTTCAAATTTATACACGAAAAACCCCACAAAGGGCGGGCGCACAGTGACAGCGGCCGCCCGTCACCTATTTTTCCCAAACACAGATTTTGGTCCTTTAAGTGGATTTTCAGTCATTTAAGCGATTTTCCCGAACTATACTTGATCATTTAAATCCGTAAACTCGTAAATACTTATATGAGAATACACTCCGTATCTCCAAACTCATTTATAGCATTCCGAGTTCACCCATCTTTGTACCAAACCCCGATTACAATAAATGTACATGGTAACACTTAAATTACCAACAATCCTCCCCCATTTAAGTGTAATCCTTGGTTTAGTTTGAAAAACAGTCAAAACACAACAACTCATGCATCAATGATAATGTCACGAAGATTGAATTATCACCTAGTAATGTTACACATTTCAAATATTCGAGTATCGGGGTGTGTCTAAGCATTGAACCCCTTTACACGTTTTGAATACATGAAGATAACATACACACGAGTTAATGTAACTCCAAAAGCTTATTCTTGACACTAATTGTTCAGGCCTTGTGTCCATATCCATTCATGAGCATATAGAAAGCCAACCCTAGAACTTTCTTGAAGCGGCCAAACTTCATACTCATATATGTGAATCTTTCTAATCATGTACCTGAAACACTTTTCCAAAAGATATCACCTACACAACAGGTAATGCACATACTTTCGGGACTTTTTCATGTGCCAAATCTTCGAGAATGGGCCTTCCACATTGAATTTCGCCTATGGCGTTGTACCATAAGGGAATTGGGTATCCCACCCCAAAGATTTAATGGGTTTTACACATCCCGATAACAAACTTTTTACCAAGTTTCAAGTCAATCTATATTTGGTCAAACAAGATTGACTAAATCATGAGTACTCTTTGAACAACCACCATCATCCTTTGAGTTATAAACTCACAATCCAAACACATTGGATAACTAGGATGAACTTGGTTATTAATTGCAAGGGAATTCCGAACTTCTAAGTCATCAACAAAGAAATCCAACTCCATAGTCCAACCGTAAATTTATGCACTTAGAAGCTCATAAATGATACTTCATCCTAGCACAAATTACTAGTTAACCGAGGATTCTTCTAAACCGAAGGAATCTCATTTTACTATAGAGTTTAAACCTCCCCCATGTCCGTAGTTTAAAGCCTTGATGACAATACCGTCCAATTATGAACAACATGATTTGGTTAATACCAAAATCAACATGTCAACAATGTAAACTACTACATCACCTTATATTCCAAGGCAAATCCAATCTTTTGTAGATCGAGCATGTTTCACTTTTAGTATCATGAATAGATACTAACCAAAGCAAAACACCAAACATGTATTCAACATACATCGAGGACAAAGTCACTTCCTTAGACATCAAACATATATAAGACATATAAAGTATAAAACATATGTAAGATTTGAATAGTTACGAACAAGGTATTACAAACAACTTTAAATTAAACTAATCTTCAAGCTAAGATGTCTATCAAGTTTAATTAGCACCTTGAACCAAAATAGCATATACACTCCTATAGCATAGCAACATCTTATATGCATATAAGTATCACTTAAGCATACCAATAAACATACATGTAAAATTATTTCAAATCATACAAACCATGTACAACTAATGTTTAAACTATATACTTCCAAGAACCAAAGGATATACTTAAATCTCTTAACAATGACAACCTTGACTCCTTTTCATGAATGTCACGGATCAACAATCCACCGGTTCAAAACTTCAAAAACGAGTTGATCCTTACACTCATAATTTTCCAAACCGGAGTCAAAACTCAAAACAACATTTTATTAGTTGTTTCACCAAGACTTAGTTTACTGTCATTATTCTATCCTTTGTTTGATCTTACATACTAGGCATTCAACCTAGTAAAACAAGTTTTCCAGAAATCTAAATTTCTTTAGATTTGCAAACTCTTCATTACAAGTGTTCTATCAAAGATAGACATTTAAAAACATTATCTCTTCAACATGATTTCCATCTATTTGTACCATTAGAAAACATCTAACTACAATAGACATCAAGCTTTCCAAGAGATAACACTTGATTCATCCCAACATTAGTTATACACAAACACTTAAAATTTCTAAACATTAACATGATTTTATCACCAAGATCAATGAACATTAAACATTAAACACGCAGCAAGTTTCATCATTGATTCAATCATGTCTAGAAAAATCAAGCCAAACAACATATATGAATAATCAAATAACATCCAAGAACAAAACTAGACACTACAATCAAATTTTATATTGATTGTAGTTACTGTTCTTGGACACCACAAACTTTCATGAAATGATGTAAATAAACATACATACCATTCATCCGTAGTCATAGCAACATCACAAAGAATTTTTACAAAGTCATTCCAATGAACTTTTACTTACCAAAAGATTATAATCGACTTTGCATCAATCAAAAAACCGCAGTAACTTCTCAGAATTTCTGACAACTGTCAACATCGAACCAGACCGCAAACTTGATATCACTGCGATCCTCGTCTCGCCACGATTCTAACGGTATCTCCGGATTTTCAAACCGATTCCCGAATCAAGAGTTATGCCCAAAATACTAGGACACAACCTTTGATCAAGTCTCGCCATCTTCTAAAGTTCACTCCCTCGAACTCTTCCTTTCGAAACCGACATTGTAAACTAAATAACTTTTGTAGATTGTTGTATAAATTTGGCTTACAAGGGAACAACAATGTCAATCAACACGCGAAAAACTCGTAAAACGCCGAAAATTTGATAACTTGATATGAACGTAGAATCGTGAAAACACTTTCCTACAAAAGTTATTTGCCCCTTACGTAATGCCTAGGGTGTCACAAATACTTTTGTGAGATAAGACTACGTTTTCCCTTCATATTTAGGCACCAAAAAATATGAAGAATGCTCTTGGAGATAGTATATAAGTGTTTTAACTCTCAAAGATGAATGTGCTATCTTTCTTGTAATCTCCTTCGTTTAAAGCACTTAAAATGATCATTTATATTGGTGGAAAAACGACCTATTTTATGTATGCAACCTTTGGAAACAAGGTGCATACAAAAAACAGTTGAAAAGAGTGAAAAAAACACATCACTTCAGAATTTCGGGCCACAGGCGGGCGCCTGTGGCCAGCCTGTGAAAGCCAAAAAACCGACCAAACTCTCTCGTTCAAATTTATACACGTAAAAACCCCACAAAGGGGTGCGCCAGGTGACGGGCCGCCCGTCACCCGTTTTTTCCCAAACACAGATTTTGGTCCTTTAAGTGGATTTTCGCCATTTAAGCGATTTTCCCGAACTATACTTGATCATTTAAATCCGTAAACTCGTAAATACTTATATGAGCATACACTCCGTATCTCCAAACTCATTTATAGCATTCCGAGTTCACCCATCTTTGTACCAAACCCCGATTACAATAAATGTACATGGTAACACTTAAATTACCAACAGAATTGCAAAAATTTGGTTGAAATAGAAGAAGAGAAGGGAACTGCCACTCCTCTTACCGAAACAATCTGAGTGATATCGATCATGGACGTCGTCATGAGGGCAGAATAAAATTCTCGAACTATCGAGACATTTATCCTTCCTCTCGGCGTACTGACAAATTTTTTCCAACCAAAACTTCGAATAATAGTTTTTCCCCATTGATCAATCTTATCGACATTTAAACCTTTCTCCAACTGGATTGGAGAATTCGCAAAACGATGGTGTAAAATGATATTCTCATTAGAAGCTTGAGATTCCGGAAGATCCGGGGTATTTGGCTCGTATGAATTAACCAACGGTGAGGAGTGGTTCGACATTTTAAAACTAGATGAAAATTTAAAAACAGAGTTGAAAGTAAAAGGAAAGACAGTGAATGATATGGTAAGGTTTCCTCATGCCCTTACCTCTTTTAATAGATGGAAAAGTTTACATACGTGGATGCATTAGACAGACTCTAAAAATGACTCACCCCTTTTTCTTCACGGCTCGGGCCGAGTCTAGGCCGGACCGGTCCGGCCTCATCCTGCTTTTACTGAGGACAGAGGTAAAAGTCAAATTGTATTTTGGTTTTTTTTACTTCACGTGCCTATTACTACCTACTTCCTTGAAGATGTTTCATAAGGGTTAATTTAACTTGATACGAACGGATAAAACGACACATTATATTTTTGTAAAATGACGTAATAATTATACAAAAATCATTTTTGGGTTTTTTTTATATAGTTTTTAGAAAAACTAAAACTATTTAAAATGCAAACCAAATTTCGATAAAACGACTATAAAATCAAACTAAACGAAAATGAAAACAAACCAATATCTAAATGACAAACGTCGAATAAAATGAAATGTGCAATAAAAAAAATGTTTAATCAAACATAGTTATAAAATTCAATCTTCTTCATAGCCTTCCTCAGGATCGACATGAAAGCTTGAACTCGGAAACGACTGAGAAGCTGGTGGCTGAACTGTAGTCGTGGTCCTGACTAAACTATCAAGACCCATCGAACTCATACTAGTCGTGATGTGTGCAAACTCAGTGAATCCTCCCCAACTAGACATCGCCGGTCTCTGAACACCTGTCGAAAATACACCTGTTCCACTATATTGGCTTCCAAAAGGATATGACGATGGATGAAAGCTCGAAGGTGGTGGAATAGGTGTTACCCAATCTGGTAAGGTATAAGGATCTGACTGACAAGGTGGATAGGCAGGATCATCGAAAGTTGGATTACGAAGCAACTGCTCGTTCCTTCTTAAACCTCTACGAATATTATCACACCACTGCCTATTACTCTCAGCATATAAAGCCATGTTGGCTTGACCGTGCAACGTTTGATACTAAAGATTGAAACATATCATAGGTGATAGTGTTGGAGAAAGGAGTTTGTTGAGGCTGACTCGAAAAAGATGGAAAAGAAGAAGATGTGAAAACTGGTGGAGCTGGTTGAGTTTGACTACGTCTAATCAAAGAGCGTATACTACCATCCGGAAGTGTAGTCAAACTCGGTCCAATCAAATTGGCATCTGCCAGAGCTAACTTGTCATTAGGTAGGAATGGTACTCCCAGCCTACGACATAAATCAGAGATAAAACAAGGGAAGTACAGATGACTCCCTGGTCTGGCAATGACAATACTCTCGAAAATCCTTTTAAACATGACCTTACCAACATCCACTCTGACATCGTTTACCATCGCCCAAGCGATACAAACATCTTCCTTTCCAAAAGCAGTATGTTTACGTGAAGGGTAGAGATTATGGCTAATAAATCTTTTAATTGCCCTTAAACCTCTAAAACAATTCCCGTAGTTAAACCAATTTTCTACCCACACAAATGTTGGGTCAAAAGCATTCCGAGCTCTCGTGGGCGTCCGCTCTAAGCTTGCAGGATCATCTAAATTATAAACTGCCCTGTAATCCTCCTCATCAGGAAAAACTTCAACTCCTAGAATTGCATTTATGACTTCAGGGTTAAAAGGAATATTTCTGGCTCTTAGGGAGGGGTACAGTTTGCGACTGAGTAAACTGATCTTGTGACAATGTAGATAAAACTGAATAAAATTCAGCTACTAGAGTCGTGTTTATCTCCCCTTCCCTTCTGGCTGCTAGTTCTAACCACTGTCGTTTTCTAAAAATGTCCTTAACTTCATCACCTAAATCATCCAAGTCTAATCCTTTTTCAACCAACACATCACATTTACTATAAATTTTATCATACGCTTTCTTAGCCTCAGGTGATGCTGTTTTATCGAAGCTTACTGCTTCTTCTTCAGGTGATAAAAGTAATGTGCCTACAACAGGAGTTGAAATGGGAATGTTTGATTTTCGCTTTTTAGAGACTTTCCTACTCGACTCAGCCATTCTACGATATTGGTAATGCCAATCAACAACAAAAACAACAACAAAAACAACAAAAAATAAAAATGTCACAACACACTCAAAAATCAAAACAGTTGAAATTAATCTAAAAAATTATAAAAAATACGAAATTGATAACTAAATAAACTAAATTATACCTTAATATGAAGAAAACGTTGAAAAGTAGGCCGGAAAAGTTGTTAAGTCGCCGGAAAGAAATAGAGCTTGTTTTTTATCCTTTTCGATTTTTCCAAACTTGTGTAGAAGAGAAGAGATGAAAAGGGGAAGAAATCAAGTAGTGGTAGTGTGAGAGGTGAATTTTTGTGGAAGAATTGATAAAAAATTTCGAGTGGTGGGGTTTGGTGTGTGGGGTGCGGCAGTTGAAGAAAATTAGGGAAGAAGAAGAAGAAAAGAGGGGTCCCCGTATTTTTATGTTTTTAGACTCCGGACCGGTCCGGATTAAGGGCCGGATCGGTCCGTGAACAAAATTTTTACTTTTTCCGAATTTTTTTTTTATTTTACTTTTTATGATTTTTTGATAAAAATTTTAATAAAACTTATAAAATTTAGTTAAAACCTTAAAAATAATTTTATAACAATTTTAAAAACCTAATAAAATCTTTATAACACTTAAAAAGCTTATAAAAATTTATATTAATTCTTATAAAATCTAAATTAAAAACTTTTATAAAACTTTTATAAAACTCCTCAAATTTAATAAAGATCCAATTTTATAAAATTTTCAGAAGTTATGCGAAAATTTTATAAAATAAAACATAAGAAAAGACTCGAAACTTAAGGGGTTCCTGATTTTTCGATTTCTAAATCTTCCAGAGTTCTGATATAACGCTCAATCAACCTAACTCCTAAAAACGAGGCATTTGAATTATCTCTCGGAATTCCATCGGGATTTTCGGATAACCACCTAATCGTTCCTTTCCTAACAATATTCAAACACTCATCCTGGGATTTGGTTGTGTTTTTCCCACCGCGTCCAACATGTTCACTTTTTCCACAGATTCTACATCTCATCAGAAACTTTGCCCTTCTTTTCATCGCACTCCTTGATGTTCCATTACAAACTTCTTTCAATCTGATCTCTCTCAACAATTTCTTGTTTTGTTCAAAAACTAAAGCTTCTATAGCAAACGCGACATCTTTATCTAGGCCTAATTTCAAATTTAAAATAAAAACTCCTATTCTATCTAAAAAAGACATCCAGTTCTTTTACGTCTATCCGGTAAAAGACGAAAAGAGTTTAAACATAATTAAAAATACGTAAAAAGTAGAGTAAAGATAGATAGTACCCGGTATTCGGCCGATTCCAGCTCGCTTTTCGCTTCTTTTGTGTTTCTCTCGCTTTTTCAATTTGTCGGGGGATCAATCGCAGCATTATTTCTTCTTTCAAAGGTGATTCCTTCTCCTCCACAAATAACTTTACTCGTGGCCATTGGCTATAAAAGTTGTATTTCCATCGCTTAGTTCAACAACTCCGCATTTGTAAACCCGTGTTACCTTAAATGGACCTCGTCCATCTTGACTTAAGCTTACCCGGAAACAACTTTAAACGTGAATTGTACAAAAGCACTCGATCACCTACATGGAACTCACGTTTAAAGATTCTTTTATCATGAAAAGATTTCGTGCGTTCCTTGTAGATTCGAGCATTTTCATAAGAATCGAGACGAAACTCTTCTAATTCTGTTAATTGAAGCAATCTATGATCACCGACAAATTTTAGATCGAAATTCGTAAATCTAATAGCCCGTAAGGCTCGGTGTTCTAACTCAACTCGGGAGATGACAAGACTTACCAAAGACTAACTTATAGGGAGAACAACCAATTGGTGTTTTAAAAGCCGTTCGTACGCCCATAATGCATCATCTAATTTTACCGCCCAGCTTTTACGATTTGAATCAACTCGTTTTTTCCACGATTCTTTTGATTTCTCTATTCGACACCTCTACCCCGTCCACTAGTTTGCGGATGATAGGGCGTTCCTAACTTATGCGTTACACCATATTTTTCAACTATCTTAGTAAATGGTCTATTACAAAAATGTGAACCTCTATCACTAATGATAGCCCTCGGAATGCCATATCTGGTAAATATATTCTTTTTAAGGAATCGTATGACAACTTTGGTATCATTAGTGGGAAGAGCTTCACTTCTACCCATTTCGAAACATAATCTACCATTACAAGAATAAATCTTTTTCCAAAAGATATAGGGAAAGGTCCCATGAAATCTATACCCCAAACATCAAATAACTCACATTCTAAAATAGGTTGCATAGGCATTTCATGTTTTTTAGATACATTTCCCCATTTTTGACAAGACTCACAAGATTTAACATACTTATAAGCATCTCTATATAGTGTAGGCCAATAAAAACCACATTGTAAAACTTTAAAAGCAGTTTTCCAACCTCCATGATGACCTCCTGCCTCACGATAATGACAAAATGATAAAACACTTAAAATTTCATTATCAGGCACACATTTTCTGATTATCCCATCCGAACATTTACGGAAAAGGTCTGGTTCCTCCAAGTAATAAAATTTCATGTCATAAAAGAACTTCTTTTTCTGTTGCCAAGTCCAATGAGACGGAATATAGTCACAGGTTAAGTAATTAATGATATCTCCAAACCAAGGTGAAATTTCCTTAGAAGGAATTCTATTTTTTAATAACTGCATGGTTGAAGGAGTATCTATTCTAAACAATTGTTCATCGTGAAATGAATCTTTAATTTCAATTCCTATTTCTTCCTCATTTTCCATTCTACTTAGATGATCTCGCTACTACATTCTCACTTCCTTTTTTATCTTTAATTTCAATGTCAAATTCTTGAAGTAAGAGAATCCATCTAAGAAGACGAGGTTTAGCATCTTTCTTACTCGCAAAATATTTCGTGGCTGAATGGTCCGTATAAATTATTACCTTAGAACCAACAATATACGATCGAAACTTATCTAAGGCAAAAATCACACCAACAATTCTTTTTCTCGTAGTTGCATAATTTAGTTGAGCCGCGTTTAATGTGTGGGATGCATAGTAAATAGCTTTGAGAATTTTGTTATATCTTTGACCTAAGACAAATTCCTACAAATTAAATCACTAGCATCACACATAATCTCAAACGGCAAACTCCACTCGGTGCTACTAACACTCGGTGCAAAAGAGTCAACCTCGCTTTTAAGGTCCGAAAAGCTTCCATACATTTACTATCAAAGTTAAAAAGTACTTCCTTTTCAAGTAAATGACTTAGAGGATTTGCTATTTTTGAAAAATCGGCAATGAACCTTCTATAAAAACCTGCATGTCCGAGAAATCCTCTTAGGGTTCTTAAATTAACTGGTGGAGATAATTTTTCAATTACTTCGACTTTAGCTTTATCAACTTCAATACCTTCTTCAGAGATTCTCGTGACCTAAAACAATCCCTTCTGATACCATTAAGTGACATTTTTCCCAGTTTAGTACTAAATTGGTATCTTCACAGCGTTGTAACACTCGTTCTAAGTGTAACAAACAAACATCAAATGAATCTCCGTAAACACTAAAGTCATCCATAAAAATTTCTAAGAATTTCTCAACCATATCAGCAAATATAGCCATCATACACCTTTGAAACGTAGCTGGTGCATTACATAAACCAAACGGCATTATTTTATAAGCAAAAGTTCCATAAGGACAAGTGAAAGTAGTTTTTTCTCTATCTCCCGCCGCAATGAATATCTCGTAAATATCCCGAATAACCATCTAAGAAACAAGAATACTTATGTCCACTTAAACGTTCCAACATCTGAACTATGAATGGAAGTGGATGATGATCTTTCTTAGTATGATCATTTAGTTTTCTAAAATCAATGCACATTCGATAACCGGTAATCTCTCTAGTCGGAATCCATTCATTCCTTTCATTCTCTTTCACTGTGAAACCTCCTTTCTTTGGTACCACTTGAGTTGGACTAACCCATTCACTATCCGATACGGGGAAGATTATCCCCATTTCTAATAGCTTAATGACCTCTTTCTTAACAATTAACCGCAAATTTGGGTTGAGGCGGCGTTGCGGTTGAATACAAGGTTTAGCATCTTCCTTCGAATTATCTTATGAACGCAAATCTCGTGGCTAATACCTCGAATATCGGCAATCGTCCATCCAAAAGCTTTCTTATGCTTTTTCAACATTCTAAGTAATTGATCTTCTTGTTGCTCGCTAAAGATGATGAAATAATAACCGGTAATAGATTATTAGTTTCAAGAAAAGCATATTTCGCATTTAAAGGTAACGGTTTCAATTCCGCATTCTTAGGTGGATCTTCCAAAGTTGATGGTTTAAGAACTGGTCCTTCTAGTTCTAATTCCAAATACTTATGCCATGATGGTTTAAAAGTAAAACTTCCTTTATCTAGAGAAAGAATTATCTCTTTCATTTCGGTGTCTTTCTCATCTTCCTTATAGATAGACAGAGTTAAGCATTCTTCTAATCTGTCTTCAAAAGTTGTTAACTGATTATCATAGACATAAATGAATATCTTCTATAAAAGAACATGATTCTGGTGATTTGTATGGATGGTTCATAGCTTTGAAAATATTGAAAGTAACTTCATCTTCATTGACTCTCAGAATTAATTCTCCTTTCTGGACATCTATTAAAGTTCTTCCTGTAGCTAGAAATGGTCAACCTAAGATAAGTGGCGCCGAATATCCTTCTTCCATTTCCATAACTACAAAGTCTACCGGAAAATAGAACTTGTCTACTTTAACCAATACGTCTTCAATAATTCCTTTAGGGTATTTAATCGATCTATCTCGCCATTTGCGAGTCATTTCGCTTTAGTAAGATTTCCTATGCCTAGCTTCTTATAATCCTCATAAGACATGAGATTTATACTAGCTCCAAGATCACATAAGACCTTTTAAACAAATCCTCCAATCTCACATGGAATGGTAAAACTTCCAGATCTTTCGCCTTTAGGCGGTAACTTATGCGCCGCAAAACTGCAGAACATTCATCATTTAGGCATATATTCTCATATTCCTCTAATTTTTTCTTGTTTGACAAATATCTTTCGTAAACTTTCCATAAGCAGCATACTAATTAGAGCTTCGATAACAGGGATATTAACATGAATATGACGAAAAGTATCAAGGAAACGAGCATACTTTTGATCGCTTTAATCTTTTTAATTTGATCTTTAGGTGGGTAAGGTAAAGATTCTAAATCTACAACCTTTGATCCCAAAGTCATTTTCTCTTTTCCTCTCTCCTTAAACCTTTGAGTATTACTTGATCGCCAAGTATCATGATCTTGAGTTTTTTCTCGTTAAAGACATTCCCCGAATCAATCTCTACTCCGCATTCCTTCGCTCTTCCCGTTTTTCATCCTTGTTTTCATTATCCTCTACTCTAACATGTTCCTTGAATAAATTCCTTAAATCTTTATCCATGGGATCTTTCAAAATCCTAGGGATTTTTACCCATTTCTCACCTTCATTCTCAGGTTCCAAACTTCTATTTCTTTTCAAGAAATTCTCTATAATTTCTTCTTCCTCATCAGTGAATTCAATTTCATCTTTAGTTCCATCATTTTTTCCATCTAAATCATTTTCTACTTCATTATTCCCGAAGTTTTCTACTCCATTACTACCACAGAGTTTTCTACTTCTCGTAACTACAACATTTACCTCTCTTGGGTTTCTTTCAGTGTTGCTTGGTAATCCTCCTGGTGGTCTACTGTTGTTACGTTCACCTTCCCTACTCAAATGATCTTCCATATTCCTCAATGAGGCTTCTATAGTTCTCATTCTGGTATCATGTCCACTCATAGATGTTTTCATTGTACTCATATCTTTAGTGACTGTACCAATAGAAGTCATCATTGTTTCCATATTCTTAGCTTGAGTAGATACTACACCCATCATATTTTCCATTAGTTTTTCCCATTTTTCAACTCCTTCTGCAGGTTGAGTTGAACTTTGAGTTACTGGTATACTTTGAGTGGTATGTTGAGGATAGGATCTAGGTAATGATTGTAAATTCGATTATATGTGTTTTCTTGATAAACTTGATTATTATTCCTATACGGGACCGGATATGGCGGTTGTCCTTGCTTACTAGGGTTTTCGTACCATCGATAAGTAGGGTGATCTCTTCTAATAGCATTAAACGAGTTTGAGTATGCATTGTTCAAATTCCTATGCTGCTGAAGAAAACTCACCTCCTCTCTTGAATATCCTATTGGTTCTTCATTCCCTATTGACATATTATCCTGATTCGAGTATTCAGTTGGTGTACTATTTTCTAAACTTTGGTTTTTCTTTGACTGTAGGCCATCAAATTTCCTACTCAAATTTTCTAAATGTGCTAGAACTTCCGTATTAGATGTACATTCTCCTGCAAAAGCTACTTTTCTGGTGCTAGAACCGGTTTCCCACATTCTGTTATTTTTGGAAATCTTTTCTATAGCATCGTAAACTATTTGAGCTTCACTCATCATTAAAGAACCACCACATGCATGATCTACATCCGCACGTGAATCTTTTCTTAATTTACGACGTAAAAGTTGAATTTGCATATCTAAGGAATAACCATGGTCGGGACAGCTCTTAACAATTTTTTAAATCTTTCCCAGCATTCCCAAGCGTTTCTTCGCATCCTTGTCTAAAGTTAGCAACCTCGACTTTTAATTCCAAATTTCGTCCAGAGTGAAATATTGTTTCGTAAATTCAGTTTGAATCTCCTCCCAACTAGTAAGTGAATGATGTGGAAGAGACATAAACCAATCTCGTGCTCGTCCTTTTAAAGAAAAAGGAAACATAGTCATCCTCGTTAATTCCTTATGAGCACCTTGACTTTTGGCCGTATTGCACAGCTCTTCAAAAAGATAGAGATGATGATGTGGATCTTCATCATCCTCTCCTAGAATTGGGCTCTTGCGTCAATTAAACCAAAAAGATGAGATTTAATTTCGAAATTATTTGCTCCTTCATTGGGTAAAAGTATGGGATTATTAGTCCGGTTTCTTCTTATGGTTTGATCACGATAGTCTCGGGTTTGGTGGGTTATTACGATTATTCTCGGTTCCGATTCTGATTATTTCTATTATTATTATTATTATTAGGGTTAACAGGGTTTTGTCCATGCCCTAGAGCATGTTCTAGCCCTTGTTCAGGTGTTTCATCACTGATTTCAGCCATTCTCGTATTTTTGTTTGAAGATGATTCGTCAGGATTTCCCTGACTAGTATGACCACGTTTACTCTCTACTCTTAACTCGCCTTTCGTAAGTGTTTATGTCGCTTATAAGGAGTGAGTGGGGCCTTACCACTTCTGGTCATCAACTAACGAAAATAGAAAATAACACGAAATTGATAGTAGTAGAAAAAATTGGTAACTTACCTATAAGGTAAGTACCAACGAAAAATAAAATAGAAATGGGATAAGAAAAGTGTTGACTTATTCTCGAGAATTTTGAGCTAATACAAGTAGTAACCATAGACACAAAAAAAGAAATTAGCGACGTTCCCCGGCAACGGCGCCGTAAATCCGACAAATGCGCCTTTCGTAGTGCTAAACCGATCCTTAACCGACAAGTGTATCGGGTCAAACCGTAGTGCTAGTATGGTGAGTCGAGTGTCGAATCCTCGGGGAACTTGGTAATTCTTCTAAGTGTGGTTAAACACCAAAGAGTTGTTATTAACTCGATCTAAATCGCAATTTTATAACACAGATCACTACTATTCTAGTCAACATAAAATAAATGCGTAATTTAAAAGTTATTCTAATATAATATATATAGATATATAAATATATATAGATGTACATAAATTGCAAAGTATATATATAGATATAAATATATAGATACCAATATATAGAGCTAGACATATAAGTTTATAGAACTAGCCGAAGTTTATATAATTGAATTATACGATTTTTTCCAGTAAACGGAATGTGCTCGATCTTTCCTTTTATTTTAGGTCCAATTGAGTAAATGAAACGGTGCACTCCCGAGGTTAACAATTCCTCCTCACACGAGCGTATGAAATTGTCATATGTCATTGTCATCGCTCAATCTCCACAACCGTCCCATGCTAATCTCGCTTAGTCCGAACAGTACCGAGTACAAATCTACCCCGGATAAAAGAGGTTATTCCGTTTGTCGACGGCCGATGTTATTCAAAAGGCTCCGGTTGTCGCGGATCGTTTTAACTTTCCGGTGTTAGTTTCAATTAAACCGTTGATTTTAACATTATTATGATCTCGAGCACAATTTTAATAAGATTAATCTTTCCCAAGACAAATCGCCCCCGGGTAGGAAATAGGATTCCGTAGTCACGCTTTCGCACGGCCAATTTTACCCTCCGGTTTTTCTATCTTTTATCTCATATCCTAACTTCTCTCGGTCGGCTTCATCGTTAGGTTATATGGTGCGATTCATCTTGGTTAATTACGTCAATCCGAATATTATCAATATGTTACAAAATAGAAAAAGATTCAATTAACTCAATTTTAATCAATTTTAATTAGACAAAGATTCCTTTACCGAAAAGATCGAAATAAAACGATTACATAACTTTGGCTAGTTATTAGAGTTAGCCTAAAAACATTATAACAACGAAAAAGATAAAAACAAAAATAAATACTTAAGAAAAGTTACCCGATTACAAATGCTGAATCAGAGTTGTATTCTTCCGGACATTACAACGACTTCATCAACACCGAACTTCTGATAATTTCTCGAGCATTACAACGATACTACGAGATTATTATTTTTGGCTTAAGGCCTATTTACAAACTACAAAATAAAAAGAAAACAAAAAGAGGAGATATATATATATATATATATATATATATATATATATATTGGTACATCGACTCGTTTGCAAATGAGCTCTTTATATAGAAGTGAAGTCCTTGGCCGGACCGGGCCGCCGGACCGGGCCGGTGTAATGATGATCTCCACCTTCTTGATTACAATCAAGATGTGCGGTGATAATTATATATATATTTATATATAATTATTAAACTTCTAAAATTCATATCTCGAGTTCTGGATCTCCAAAAATCATGATTCAAGCGGCATCAGAAAGCTCTCGGGAAAATCTACAACTTTCATGAAGGACTCTTCTTCAGATAACGTCGTTTTGATGATCCATTCATTTGTCGAAGACATTTCTCTATTACCACTTAACCAAATTGATTGGCCACTTGACCACTTAAGCTTGTGACACTCTCTAAATCCTTCCAGAGATATAATTATACTTCAACATGTCGATTCTCGGGGTCTCGGTTTATAAATCTGCAATAAAATACCACAAATACCCACGTAAATCTGACACGACACTCCGATTTACTAAAATCGGTACAAAATGATAACTTTTTACTATTATTACTAAGTTTTACTACTAACTACTCTAAATTATAAAGATTAACATTTCATACTATTTATACCATAATTTCATATTTTTAGTATAGAATTCGTTGATAAAACATAATAATATAACGTATATTTAATCATATAAAAGTAGTATATCAGTAGCAAACGCTCGTTTGGCTCCGACATCAGTATTTCACCATGCCTGCTCGTTAATATTTATTTTTACCTATCTTGGATGACTTTTCTGGTCAAGTTGTCTTCATGAAAGTTGTAGAGGATCGAACGAGCTTTTCAACGCATCTTGAATCGTTCAAATCGGAGTTCTACACAGAAAGTTATCTCTGATTTACTGAAGACAAGTTAAATGGGCCAAGTTGGTCGGCCCAACTAGGTCAAGGTCGCGAATTTTGCCTATTTAAGAGCATTTAAAAATTAAGAAAACACATATTCTGACTTTTATTGGCCTAGACTGAGTTCGAGGACGGCTTAGGTGCTCAACCCAGCCGCTTCGGCGGTTGTTATGACAGGTTGACATCTAAATAGTCGGATTAGAACTCTGGACTAGGCCCCGTATTTCAATTTCTTAGTTTAGATTTTTAAAATAGAGTAGAATACGATATTCGATCGTTAGCTTGGTGGAGTTCGTGCCTGGGATCATTGTATGGATTAAAGGTTGCTATCTTTTGCTGATTTGGGATTCAAAAGTTTTGATCTGCAATATTTTGATCTTCATTATTGTGAGTTTCCGCATTTCGATTTGTTTTCTCTCAATATGGTTTTGATTGTGTAGATCATTAGTTTGATGAAATTTACTCTGGATAAAAGTCTTGATTCAGATCCTTGTGTATGTCTGAAATAATAAAAGCTTCGATCTTTTGTCTTGTTCATATACTATTTGCCCTCTGATTTTAACACAAGTTTTGTATTTGACTCGATCTCCTCGTGGGATCGACCTCGGACTCTGAATGCACTATCTACGATCGACCCGGTTCACTGCCGGTTAGAAAGTGAGTTTTGCCTAAGGTTTCGAGTTTTATAAATTGTATTTGATCGAGCCGGATTGCGAAATCTCTACTTATCAAATTGGCGCCGTTGCCGGGGAGATTGTTTAAAAGTCGATATAAAAAATTGTGTTAGGTCAAGAGGGCGAAAAAAAAATGAAAACATTTTGATATTATGTGCTTAGACTAGGTTTGAATGCAATTTTGGTACTCAACCCAATCCCTTTATGGGGTTGTTATATTAGGTTGATATCTTGTAGGTTGTCCTAGAACTTGGGCCTAGGTTTTTATCGATATTGATTTATTTAGATTTCGATAGGAGCCATGGGATGCTGAAGTGATATTGTCCTGAACTCGGATTGAATACGACTTTGGTACTCAACCCAATCCCTTTATGAGATTGTTATATTAGGTTGATATCTTGTAAGTCCGGCTAGAACTGGGGCTTAGGGCCTTCGGATACCAGGAATTTTTGAGGGGTTTAAAATATCGTGTGTGTGAGGGGTAAGAAAAAAAAAGGCTTTCAAAAAATTAAAAAGAACAAAAAAAATAAAAAAAAATAAGCAGAATTTTTTGGAATAAAGCAAGCTTAGGTGTGTCTAAGAGGAATTCATGATGAATATAGTGAGGAAGTATTTGATTGTGATACATACTTTCACTACTCGACATGGATGTTTTAATGTGACCCTCTGTGGCCTTTATATGATATGCATAGATGTTCTGTGCTTTAACCCGTTTGGGTAATTTATCCATCTATAGCAATCCACTATGTGCTTTACACTTGTATATCGAGTTTTCTGATGTGACAGGGCCGTTGTATTGTTATTCCTCTTCCCTACCCACTATTTTGGCATGTGGACCATGTCCCGTGCATGCTTTGATGTGGTTGTTTTTGTTTGGAATAGGGATTGGGGTCGTGTTTTCTCACGGCTGTTACGGGATTCGATGGCGCCTTTCTGCCGGGTCTAAAGCTAAGTCTTCTTTCTCTTTCATTCACACACTGAGGACGTTTCATTCAAAGTGTGGGGTGGTAGACTTAGCTTGGTTTGAGTTGTATGTTTAAATGTGCCAGTGCAGTAATATACTTAGTCTGTGTCCGTTTTCGAGTCAGATTTTAAAATTTTCCAAGGTTTTAACATCCGTTTTCATGTTTAAACTTCACATTCTCTTGGTAAATGACTTAGCGAAGTAGTAAATGCTTATAGAAAGACGCTAGGTTTATCTTATAAACGGAAGTTCTTTTGCACGTTTAGCTTCAATTTCATGGGCCTTAGGATCTAGTGAATGATTATGGTAGAATTGAGCACACTCCGACTGCCTAGATCCCATTTTGTAACTTTGAGGTGAAATAGAAGGATTGACCTTGGTAGGAAACGGGATGACAGTCCTGGCGCTTCTTTGACACAACCAGAGCCAAATAAGCCAAAATCCCAACATTTTACCCTCGTACCCCCTCTGAGCCTTGAATAGGATGGTCTGACCACCGTCCGACATTTAGCCGTTAGGTTACTTAGCCTGTATTATCCCTAACCCTGAGCTTTATTATTGGTTGCGTTTCTTTGATTACCCTACGAGTGGACTTAGTCGTTGCTTTAGACACACTTGCTGAAGCAAGTGTGGGGTGGGAGATGGTGCATGCTTCGAGAGAAGTTGGTTAGTACGAGTGAGTATATGAAGGGGAGGTGCTCGAGGAACGTATTGTGAGGCTTGTGGTTCGAAAAAAAAAAGAAAGAAAAAAAAGAGAAAAAAAAAAAGTTGAAAGAATGAAAAAGAAAGAAAATGAAACAAGAAAAAAAGAGAAGGAAAAAGAAAGTTTGAATAAAGTCGAGAAAAAGTCAAGGGAGGATGTTTTGAGTAAATGAAAGTATGATGTTAAAGTTGGGGTTGTTTATTAATGAGTCTAGAAATATCGAAGGAGTTTGGTGTTGTTTAGTATGTTTTGAAATAGAGAGTAGATGAGATGATTAGGTTCACTCGTATTTTCTTTTCTCCAGTCCCAAATTTCCTTTCGATTAACCCCGTCCCAAGCTTAACATTATAACCCTTCAAGTCCTACTTGACCGTGTTTAGCCTTGGTTGGTCCCGATTAGTGGAGGTGTTATTAAAATGAGCTTTAGTGTAGTCGCGATAGCTAAGCATCTATAATCCGAACCGGTGATTTGATCTATGACTTGGAAGCTAATTTTCACACATAAACATTCCGGTTGTCTGATAACGATTGGGTTAAGATGTTTTCATTCATTGTTTTACTTATCTTTTACCTTGGCAATGTGAGTGTTTTTATACGCGTTTGTGACGTTGATCCCTTGGTCTCTTTTAATACACATGTTTACTCGAGGACGAGCAAAGGCTAAGTGTGGGGTGGTTGATGGGAGTCAACTTCACTGCACTTTTGTATGTGATCTAGCCCCCGTTTATCACTTTATCGGCATGTTTCGGGTAGATTTAGACCTGTTCGAGAGTAATATCGAGAATTATATGCACGGGGAGTTAAACTGTCATATCGATGGTAAACTCTGCCTTTTTAGCGATATTTCACTCTTTTCCGAGCACTTTTATCTTGCGGAATTACGCGTGGTGTTTGTTTGTCTATGTTATTGCAGGACTTAGGTGACTCGAGGACCCGGAAGGCGATGTTTTGGACTATGAGACGTGTTTGTGGCCCGAATGTAGCATAAAAAGTGAAGAAAAGCCAAGTTTGGAGTGAAGACAAGCCAGACGGGCGTTTTCTATACTCCAGACGGGCGTCTGCCGTGAAGCTATATCAGACGGGCGTTTGCCCATATCAAACGGGCATCTACAGGGTGATACTTCATTCAGAAAGTTGGGTTTTCAGCTGGACGGGCGTCCCAATAACCCCCAAACGGGCGTTTGGATAGGTTCACCGAATCAAGAAAGCTCATATAGATCAGACGAGCGTTCAAGGTAGTCCATACGTTCGTTCATGGAAGAACAAACCCTAATATCATCAAGATTACCAGCCGGACGAGCGTCCACCTTGTAGCAAACGCTCGTTTGTCGCCGACAGCAGTATTTCACCATGCCTGCTCGTTAATATTTATTTTGATCTATCTTGGAGGCCTTTTCTGGTCATGTCGTCTTCATGAAAGTTGTAGAGGATCGAACAAGATTTCCAACGCATCTTGAATCGTTCAAATCGGAGCTCTACACAGCAAGTTATCTCTGATTTACTGAAGACAAGTTAAATGAGCCAAGTTGGTCGGCCCAACTAGGTCAAGGTCGCGAATTTTGACTATTTAAGAGCATCTAAACCTAAGAAAACACATATTCCGACTTTTATTGGCCTAGAATGAGTTTGAGGACGGCTTAGGTGCTCAACCAAGCCGCTTCGGCGGTTGTTATGACAGGTTGACATCTAAATAGTCGGATTAGAACTCGGACTAGGCCCCGTATTTCAATTTCTTAGTTTAGATTTTTAAAATAGAGTAGAATACGATATTCGATCATTAGCTTGGTGGAGTTCGTGCCTGGGATCATTGTATGGATTAAAGGTTGCTATCTTTTGCTGATTTGGGATTCAAAAGTTTTGATCTGCAATATTTTGATCTTCATTATTGTGAGTTTCCTGATTTCGATTTGTTTTCTCTCAATATGGTTTTGATTGTGTAGATCATTAGTTTGATGAAATTTACTCTGGATAAAAGTCTTGATTCAGATCCTTGTGTATGTCGTGAAATAATAAAAGCTTCGATCTTTTGTCTTGTTCATATACTCTTTGCCCTCTGATTTTAACACAAGTTTTGTATTTGACTCGATCTCCTCGTGGGATCGACCTCGGACTCTGAACGCACTATCTACGATGGACCCGGTTCACTACCGGTTAGAAAGTGAGTTTTGCCTAAGGTTTCAAGTTTTATAATTGTATTTGATCGAGCCGGATTGCGAAATCTCTACTTATCAGTCATCATCCTTCTTCTTTTGAGTATCTAGTGTTGATGACGTGGCCGATTTTCTTCGTTGAGCTATCTCAGTAAATCTTCTAAAACAGTTTGTGAGAAACTCATCCATAGGAAATAGAGCATATAAATCCCTGACTTCAAGTTTCTCCAAAAAATAACTTTTCTTCACTTGGTAGAGTATCTTCACGACAATCTTCGGTCTTGAGTTTCATTTTCATCAGCCTGATGATTTTTTCAGCTTCAAAAGCATGAGCTGATTGCTGTGCTGGTTGTTGTTGAAATTGCTTTTGCCCTTTTTTAGCATCCATAACGGAAACTTGTTTCTCTGTGAGCTTCTGTTGTAGCTGAGAAACAATATCAGTAGCTAAGCTGTCTTGTCTTGTGACTTCCGTTGTCAGTTGTTGTTTCCCCTTAGTTGGTGCTAACTGACTTGAAGTACCTAGGAACAAACATTTTCCAACTGAGTTAACTTTCTCTGGGTCACTTTTTCGTTTGACTCATTTGTGTTCAGCTATTTGCTGAGACACGATTTTCTTCTTGGCTTCAGGTTGGGATGTCTTTGAGGTTTCTTTCCTAAAATAGACTAGAGTTACATCTCCTGTGGATGTATCCATTCTTTTTGTAGATGAAGTAGCAGTTTGTTCTTCTCCATTCCCTTCCTCGAGTCTTTCCAAATAATGTTGTATAACTCCACTGAGTGTCTTTTTCAGTCGAAGTCTGCCAACAGTTTCTCTTCCTTCGGCTTGAGCTTTTTGAACACTTTCTAATTTAGCTAAGTGTTGCTGTTTTATCTGATTAAACATATAACCTGCCCAATTGAACTCAAGTTCATCCCAGATGATGTTCATCAGATGAATGCTGTCTTCAGATAATTTGGCGATTCCTTTGTATCGACCAATGACATGCCTACAGAGCCATTTGCTGAGAAGTCCAAACTCTGGTTTGAGGTCGTTGACATATGAGTCAATAGCTTCCGGTTCCTTTGTTAAAGATATTTGTCTGAGAAAGTCTTCTCTTTTGAGTTGTAAACAACTCAAATTTATTGATTTCACAAGTGGTTCCTTGAAATTGAATAGCATCTTGATGACTTCTTCATTGACAATAATCCTTTCTCCTCAAACTTTTGTGATCAGGGATTTCCTTACCAATCTCATGTTTTCCCAGAATTGTAAAATCCCTTCTACATCCCGATCATCATTGAATTTTACTTCAAGAATGTCTCTCAATCCTTGCTGACGCTTTATCTTCTTGCAAATATGACTTGCTAAAAGAGTATTGTTGCCGAGTGCTTCATACTCTTTGAAAGATAGAGTGTCCAATTCAGTAATGAACCTTTCTTTTTGTGATTTCATGGAGGCTGCCATTATGAATTTTTCTGAATTTGAAGTGATATTGAGAAAGACAAAATTTTGGCTTTTGAGAGAAACAAAGTTTGAATTTTTCTTTTTGTGAGTGGAAGGATATGCAAGGGGATGGATATATAAGGGGGGTGCACTGACGGTTCATGGATTGATACACGATTTTCTGAAGATTTTGTACCAACTCTTCATATTCCATGATGGTTTGTGTAACCTATGCATGTACTGTTCTGACATTAGTAGGGTGTACAAGCAAAAGTTCTGACATAAACGGCGGTAATTAAATGTGACGTAACCACTGTCGCTTTTATCCTTTCAGCCATTTGACTTTCTTTGATTAGGTAAACTGATGTTTGAGGTCAGTTCTAGAATAAATTTAGTTCGGTCAATTTTTCAGTTTCAATTAGTCAGTTTGAGATTGTTGATGTCAATGACTGATCTGTTAAGTGAGCGCACCCATCATAAAAAAGATCAATCCCCTTGACGAATCTCTTGGCTTAAACTGACTTAGATGACTTTAATTATACCCAATTCAGTTCTCAGTTTGGCAAATCTCTCTTTGTCCAGAGGTTTGGTAAAAATGTCAGCCAACTGATCTTCAATCGGGACATAGAGAACTATAATATCCTTCTTTTCCATATGATCTCTTATGAAGTGATGTCTCACATCAATGTGTTTCATTCTTGAGTGCAAAACTGGATTGTCAGTTATTGCAATAGCACTTGTGTTATCACACATTATTGGAATCATTCCCCTCTTCTATCCCATAATCTCTTAATTGCTGTCAAATCCATAAAACTTGAGCACAACAGCTTCCAGCTACTATGTACTCAGCTTCAGCTGTTGAAGTGGAAATTGAATTATGTTTCTTGCTGAACCAAGACACAAGTCGATTTCCTAGCAACTGACATGTGCCTGAGGTTCTTTTCCTATCCACTTTGCATCCTGCATAGTCTGAATCTGAATAAGATATCAGCTTGAATTCTCCTTCTTTTGAATACCATATCCCTACTCCTTCAGTATCTTTCAGATATTTCAAAGTTCTTTTGACAATAGTAAGATTGCTTTCTTTAGGTCTTGTTTGAAATCTGGCACATACACCAACAACAAAGGATATATATGGCCTACTTGTTGTAAGATATAGTAAGCTCCCAATCATTCTTCTATAAAGTGTTTGATCAACATCCTTGTCTTCTTTATCTTCATCTAATCGGATGTTAGTACCGATAGGTGTTGAAATGCTAGCTGATTTTTCCATTCAAAACTTCTTGATCAATTCCCTTGTATACTTAGTTTGGTGAATGAAAATTCCATCATCCATCTGTTTTAATTGTAACCTTATAAAGTAATTTAACTCTCCCATCGTACTCATCTGAAATTTTCTCTTCATCAAGCTTGCAAATTTCTCACAGAGTAGTTCATTCTCAGATCCAAGGATAATGTCATTAACATGGATCTGAACAAGTAGAGTACTTTCTTCAACTTTCATTCTGAATAAAGTCTTGTCTATGGTTCCTTTGATAAATCGATTATCTACTAGAAACTGAGATCGAGTTTCATACCAAGCTCTTGGTGCTTGCTTCAGTCCATATAGAGCTTTTCTCAGTTGAAAGACTTTATCAGCTTGATCTTTAATCTCAAATCCTGGAGGTTGTTTAACGTAGACTTCTTATTCAAGTATCCCATTCAAAAAGGCGCTTTTAACATCCATTTGATATACCTTGAACTTTTTATGAGCTGTAAAGGCGAGAAAGAGTCTGATTGCTTCTAGTCTTGCAACTGGTGCATAAGTTTCATCAATGTCTATGCCTTCAGCTTGTGAATATCCTTTTGCTACAAGTCTAGATTTGTTTCTGATGATATTCCCATCTCCATCAAGTTTGTTTCTGTAAACCTATTTGGTGGCAATGATGTTTACATGATTTGGTTTGTCTACAAGTTCCCATACTTGATTTCTTTTGAACTCATTCAGTTCTTCTTGCATAGCTAATATCCAATCTGGATCTTTCAAGGCTTTTTCTATCTCTTTAGGTTCAGTTTGAGATAGGAAACATGCAATCATTGCGTCTAGTTGATGTCTTATTCGAACACCAGCTTGAAAATCACCAATCACCTGTTCCTCTGGGTGATCTCTCATCCATTGATGTACTGGAGGTTGCATCAAAGGATCTAAATTCTATTGAACTGGTTTTTCATGATTTTGTTCATGATTTTGTTCATCTTGATTGTCTGGAACTGGGTCAGAATCATGTTGTTCAGCTGTAGGTTGTTCAGTAGTTAGAAACTGAGGCTCATCTTGATCTGACGATTCTGAAATTCTTAACATTCCAATGTCAACAAAAATTGATTCTAGTAAAACTGGTAACTGAGGCTGAGAAACTGATTCTGGTCGTTTTCAGTTTCTTCACCAGGAAAGTTTGGTTCATCAAATACTACGTGTATAGATTCTTCATGCTTAAGTGTCCTATTGTTCAGTACTCTGAATGCTTTGCTGACACTTGAATATCCCAGAAATATTCCTTCATCAGCTTTAGGCTGAAAAATGTGAAGTTGATCTTTTCCATTATTGTGTATGAAACACTTGCTTCCAAATGCATGAAAATATGAAACATTTGGTTTTCTCCCATTCCAAATTTCATAAGGTGTCTTCTCATACCTTTTATTCATAAGTGCTCTGTTCTGTGTGTAGCAAGCTGTGTTAACTGCTTCTGCCCAATATCTTTTAGGCAATTTTGCTTCACAGATCATAGTCCTTCCAGCTTCTTTGAGTGTTGTATTCCTCCTTTCAGCTACCCCATTCTGTTGAGGTGTTGCTATTGCTGCAAGTTAATGTAAAGCACCATTTTCTTCACAGTAGTCAATAATCATATTGTTGAGGAATTCAGTTCCTTTATCTGATCTTATCTTCACAACCGATACACTCTTCTGATTTTGAAGTCTCTTGAGAAGTTCTATAAGCCATTGCTTGGTTTCACTTTTCTTTGTCAAGAAAATAACCCAGGTGTATCTTGAATAATCACTACCACCACCAATGTATACTTCTTTCCACTGATACTGATTGGTGTGACAGTTCCAAATAAGTCCATATGTAGTAGCTCTAGGACTCTTGCTGTTGAATGGTGAGATTTTGTCTTGAAACTAGCTTTCACTTGTTTCCAATTTTGACAAGCGTCACATAAGCTATCCTTTTTGTAGGTAATCTCAGGTAGTCCAATGACTAACTGTTTCTTAACAAGGGTGTTGATGTCGTTGAAATTAAGATGACTCAGTTTCTTGTGCCATAACCAGCTGATTTCTGATTTGGTATGCACAAGTAAACAGGTTTCTACAACTGCTGTAGTCCAGTCTACAACATACATATTCCCTTTTCTTCTTCAAGCTAAAATGATTTGAAATGCTGTTTTGCTGACGACAATGAAGAAATCTTTATCAAACGTGACTCTGTATCCCATGTCGCAGAATTGACTGGTATTGAGCATATTGTAATGCAATCCTTCTACATAAGATACATTCTTGATTGTGAGTCCATTTCTGATCAAAGTACCATAACCTTTGGTGTATCCATGTTTATCTTTACTTCCAAAATTAACCTTTGGTCCATCATTGGCGATAAAATTAGTAAGACAGTCCTTGCTCTTTGTCATGTGTCTAGAGCATCCACTGTCAAAGTACCACATATCCTGCAAAATAAATTAAACATTTTTAGGTACCCAACTCTGTTTGGGTCCATGGGGGTCAGTTGTTAGTACAACCTTGGGAATATATCCATTAGGTATCCTTCAGATATTGTTGCACTTATTTTCATTTATGTAAGCCACACTCCCATAGTATATATGCTTGGACTGTGTCTTATTCATATGATCTCTCAGGTTCTTTGGCTGAAACTGGTTTCCATGATGCTTTCTATTACTGAAACTTGAATAATAACCATCATTTTTTCTGTACTGAGGTCTGTGCTGACCTTGGTACTGAAGTCTCTGCTGAGGACTAAAGTGAGTCATTTGCTGACCTTTAGATTGAAACTTGTGAAAATTTTTCTATCTAGAATGATTGTTTTTATCAGTTTTAATAGTAGGTTCAGAGAAATTCCAGTCATCATCAGTTGGAAATAATCTGCCTTTCCCCCTGACTTTGTGAATCTTTGAATTATTGATATTCTTGGATTTACTTTGACTGAAGTTTTTTTGGTTCTTAGCATGATCAGCTTTAGTAGATTCACAGTTGATCTACCTTTTCGATTTTTATGATGTACAACTGATTTACCTTTTTGGTTGAATCTGTTGTTGTTTACAGCTTACTTCTTTGAAAACTGATGCTGTGACTGACTTGATTCACATTGAACTTGTTTTATTGGTTCATCATGCTTCTTAGTTTGAGGACATTGTTCAGCTACGAACTTAACACTAGTTTTGGTATTAAGTTCAGCCGCTTTACTCGTTCCTCCCTTCAAAGTTTGCTGCGTATCAAACCCTAAGCCAATTCTATCTCCATATGGCTTGCATGATTTGAACCCAATGCCTCATCTAGATTGAGCAAAATATTTAGTTGTTGCTGCGGATGCAATAGGCTGATATTGATTCTTTCCTTTATCAGTTCTGCTTAGTTTTAACGTGTTCAACTCATCTTTCAATCTTTTGACTTCTAGAATTAGGGCTTCTTTCTCAGCTTTGATTGATTCATAACCAGCTTGTATGGTGACAAGCTGACTCATCAATTCGTTAAGAGTTTCTTCTAATTCTGAGTTCTTTGGATTGGAATCGGCTGATGAAGAACATGCATTCTACATGGAAATTTGAGCTGAGCTGTATTTAGAATTTGATTCACATACCTCATTGGAATCTTCCATATGAGCCATTAAAGCTGTGTCGTCAGATAATCTTTCTGTACCAGCTTCGTAGTCAGATTCATCTCCAGCTAACAATGCTCTTCTGCCAGTTCTTCTTTGCTAAGTTTTCTTTGCATTCAAATCTGGGCATTCAGCTTTACAATGTCCAGGTTTTTTGCAGTTGAAACAAAGATTCTCATCATCCTTCCATTTCTCAGGAGTTTTCTTGATGTACTTTTGAGTTACTAGATGACCATTCTTCATCCTTCTGATTCTACTCATCATAAGAGCAATTCGTTCTTCCATTTCATCCAACTGTTGAAGATTATTTTTGGATGTTTCTTGAGTGTCATTTGATGTTGCTGCGAGTGCTGTGGTTTTAGGTTCTTCTAGAGCTTTGATTATTGCAGCTGTGCTTGTAAAATCTTCACTAAACTCATAAGCTTTCAAATCTGAGAAGATCTTAAAGGAATCCTCAGTGTCAAGTCTTCTAGATTCTTCCATTGCAGTGACCTTCATCTTCCAACACATGGGCAAGGCCTTCAAGATTTTTGTGTTGATTTATTTCTTTGTAGATTCAATCTTGAGTAGATCCAGTTCATCCATGATAGCACTGAATCTCGTCTCCATTTGGTCTCTTCGGATTTCATCTTGAAATTTTCAAACTTCTGCTTTGCAACTGAGATCTTGTTTTCTTTGATTGAGTCAGTACCTTCAAAGACTAACTGAAGTTTTTCCCACATTTCCTTAGCAGTTGTGCAATCTTTCACTTTCAAGTACATATTGCTATCAAAAGTTCTGAGGATAAAGTCCATGGCAACGTTTTTAAGATTATTTCGCTTGCGATCATCACTGTTCTAATCGGACTTGGGCTTTGGAACTCGAACTTGATTTTCACCAACAGTTTCCATGTGGGTGATCTGGATTGGTCCATTAGTGAGCATGTCCTTCATCTCGTCAAGAGTTGCTGCCGGAAAAGCCTACATTCGACGTTTATATTCGTCAAATCTATCCATGTTACACATCAGCATTTGTCTTGCGTCCTGATTGTTATCCATTGTGAGTGAGTGAAAACTGATTATATAAAGACTAGAAATTGAGCTTTCTAATAAGAACAACTAGAGGAGATATATAGCAAATGAGTTTTTAACAATTACTTGTTAAAGGAACACTGTTTCGATACCAATTGTTGGTCCCTTGGAAAGGCTAACACAAGGTTAGAGGGGGGGTGAAGAAACTTGTCACTAAAAACTGGATTTTAAACTATTAAGGTTCAGTTAAAACTTATGATGGCTGCTCTTTAATTGTTTGAAGCATTGGTCCTTGAAGGTTTACGTATGCCTCTTCACCAGCTACCACCACAAACACAGTCTACCCGACTGCTGATACAACCGTCCTTGGCAAATCCTTCACCGGATTGCTTCACAGTCTTAAACTTTGATTAAGAATCAAATTTGGGCTGGGCGTTTGTGGTTCTTCAAGGTGTCGGATTCTGGATAAATTCTGTGTAGCTTGAACACTTGAAGAAATTCTTGATTGATTTTGTTAGCGCAAGTGATAGAGATTCAGATGAACTAGGCTTTTGGCACAATAATGCTTGTAATCATAAATTCGGTCGGTGTTTAATCCTTGATGCCAAGTCCTCAATTTATAGTGTAAGGTCCAACGTTCATCTCGTTCAGATTTGAATCCTATCAACGTTTATCTTGTAACGGCTATATTTAGTGACCGTTCTGACTTGTCAGTATTTCATCCAATAGAATTGCTTTCTTTATAACGTTCGAATGTACTATCAGTTTGTTGGATGACTGACTATAAGAATGAGTATCCTGATCAGTTTCATGCTGAGATCGTCAGTTGTCAGTTTCTTAACTAACTTAGAGCATTAACTGAGATTTTACTCTTCTTCAAAATCAGTACTCTAATTTTTCATCTGATTATGATTGACTTAAACAGAGTACACCATAAGCGTATATCTTCTAAGAATTTATTTTCCTTATGACTCTTAGGTCTTCATACAAGATCCATAAAGTCATTTCAGGTCACCACAAACTTGTCCGAATTCTAACTTTACAGTCTTGTCTTTTATAACAGAGTCTGAACCCTCAGTTCTTCAATCTTCAATAACTGAGTCTGTGACCCTCATTTCTTCTATCTTCTCGATAAGCCAACTGAGTTTGTGTCCCTCAGTGAACTTACCTTCTTCAGTTCTGAATTGGTGTAGTCTGTGTCAGTTTGAATGACCTGTCAGTTATCTGAATGATTTCTAGTTATTCAGATGATTTCCAGTTTCTTAGATGATTTCCAATTTTCAGTCTTACAAATTTCTAACTATTACATTGCTTGTCTTATGTAACCTATACAAATATCAGACTCTAGTAAAACCTATACATTCAGTCTAGACATCTTTTAGCCTTTCACTATAACAACTAGCTTCAGCACTTCATCAACGGGGTTAAGATAATAAAGTAAATACGATGAATCATCATCAAAACAAAAATTTTATTTCCAACATATATATTGATAGAGGCCGGGTTAGCCACCCCTCAAGTGGACTAAGTAATAAATGAGGGAAGGGAGAACGAATGATTAAGGGCCAGAAGCCCTAGTTGAAAATTAATTGTAAAGTCTTTATCCCCAGGAGGTCAGTCGGTCTAGTATGCCTAATCCTTTTCCCAGTGCGCCACAGGTCGGTCAAGATGAGCTGAAGTCAGGATAGCACAGCTCGGACCACGGCATCGTTAGGAGCTTTCCGGAGGCCGGATAGAGCTAACTGCGCCTCTATCCCATATGGATAATATATCTGATAGATAAGTAAATAATCCTCATTCATTGTGGCTCTGATCCTATCTTTTAAAGCTGCCGTAATTATCTCATCAAATCACAGAGACTGATACACACAAGTCCATAGTGGTTACGAACGAGAGTCCATAAAGGGAACGATATATTCATAACTTAGGGCACAAGAGTTCCCTATATAAATGTTTCTTAGAACTACGGCAGACTTGATTCCTGAATGATCCCAGGATACGTAGGCAACTTGAAAACAAGAATTCTCAGGCTCAGTCTAAATCACAAACAAATATACCCCGTTTCTTATAAGTTTTTTGGATCTTGAACATTGTCCCCATATTCATTTGGCCCGGATTCATACATTGACGGTATCCAACATCGTCACATATGAGTAAATATTTATGCATCCTCGTTATACTAAGATTTGTAGTTTATAGGCACCCACAGAGCGTATATAATTGATCCAGCGCGTCATTTCAAGGGAAGGTGGAATTTTAAAGGGAAGTGTAGTAAGTTGACAGCTGTTTTAGCACATTTAAGTGCGGTGAGCGTGGGTGGTGTAAATTTTAAAGACAAATTCAAACAATCCATATTTAGGCATTTTGTAGCGGTGCATCAAAATCAGAGCTTATCAGGGGTGGTTATGCAATATCTCGGATTCATAATGATATACTCCGACAGGCCTGACGAGCTACATTTTAGGTTTGGTAACCCAGGAAAAACATGCATGTTTAGCAGGAGAGAATTCGCCTTGATTTCCGGCTTACAGTTTGCAATCTTGATCCGAATGTAGGTGACACTTCTATGTGATTTGGACGTGGATGTTACGTGCAAACATATAAAAAAGCAGCGATTACCGTAACACACTTGGAGAGCACATTTGCTCATCCTGTTCAAGACGGTGCTCATACCGGTGAGGTTGTATACCGGTTAGCACTGGTGTATTTTATTTCTGGATATCTATTAGGTTGGAATGCCAATCTTGGAATCCCGAAATAAATATTCTACCTCTTTGAAGATTTTGATAGTGTAAATCAGTTTCCATGGGGGGGGGGGGTACTTGTGGCGAATTACTTATGAGAAGATAGCAAATCTCATGCAGATTGTTAAGCGCTTTAATGAACTAGAAGAGGATAAAAATTGTCACAAGCCACCGGTTGACGGGTGGGCACCCGGGTTAGTATACTGGGCTTATGAACTTTTCCCACATTTACAAATAAGCAAGCCTCCTTGTTGTAGGCGTATAAGCGATGATGCCATCCCTCGGATGTTGGCAATCTTTGAAGAGTACACCGCATGCACCCACGATGGAAAAGAAAGTTATGCCTGAGGTAATATTCATAACATTCCATTTAATAAGATGCATTTAAGATTATGTCACTAGCATGATTAACGATTCTTTTAAATGTCTTGATTTTTTTGTGCAGCTCAATATGAAGGATGTTATAAATCTCGAGAACGATGAATTTGAATTACTACGTGGGCTTGGGATACCTGAAGAGCAAATTTCACCTCCCCCGTGTGTTTTTACAAAACCGCCCCCACAACAGCCTCATAGCCCGCAGCCCCGGATGCTCATGGCAAGCGTAAAACAGCTAGATCTTTTCAAATTGCCACGACTGCAGGGACTAGTTGATCCCATGTTCCTTGTGTAAACCATAATGATGCACCTTCCACTCTTAGACATGGATCGACATCAGGGGGAGACGTCCTACGGGACGGGGATAGCAATATTGATGGTGAAGGAGAAGATCATCACGAGGCCCCTGTGCAGAATCGTACCTCTGTAGAAGGTGACTATGGCTGTGCAAATGTTATTGATGGCGGAAACCTTGTGCAAGGAGATCCGGTAATTGATGCGGTTAGTAAGATGATCGTGTTGAAATAGTGTCCTAAACCCAATCGGGTTGGACTGGATCCAACCGGGTCGGATCATTTCTACTATTTCTTTATGTTTGTACCTATATTCAATGGCTTTTCTATTGTCATATATATGTTCTTTTTAAAGAACCAATTATGAATTTTTATATGATAATGTCCTTAGTGTTAAAATGTGGTAGAGAAACCATGATAGGCGATTATGGTTGATGAGATCTCTAATCACTTTAATAAGTTTGATACTTAAATGTCTCTAGGCTGAAGTACTATTAAATGGGGCATAGATAGTATAAACATGCTAGCACGTATTGGATGTCTTCTGTCTTCAAGGGCAGGGATATATCTCATCTATTGAAGTGCAGAGACACTTGGGCTGTACGTGGACATGTATTAGAGAATGCGTACGTTAAACTGACCCACTTACATTAAGTGTCGCACTATGTGGCGGTTGTGTAATTATCCTTAGGACCGGAGTCTACATGGCATCACGGTGTGGATTGTCATGCTTTGACACTATTGAGGTTTCCCTTAGACATGGGGCGATCATGCGGTAGTGATTGGGTGTGATATTGAAGAATGCGGAGTATACATGTTAGTTCGTCCGGGAATCGCGTATCTTATGATTGGGATTGAATATCTGAAATGGCCTTCTTATAAAGAATGTCTAGCTCTCGTGAATCTTTGCAAAGTGGGAGTAAATGTGTTACTTCGAGAGAGCATGATATCCAGATTATAAGATACGGTCATTGATGTTTGACACTCGACGAACGACCGTATGAATATTATTACTGCGGTAGGATTGTAAGTTACACGGTAACTGTTTCACATGAGAGGTAGAAGTCATTGCATTTGACGCTTCCGATGATTGGGGGTCACGGTGTGTTGCTAGACGCTATCCCGTGATCGTTAGGCATGAATGGCATTTTCGTAATTTGCACTTTGTGTCTACAGTCAACATATTCGGAATCGGGTCACACATATATGAACATCTAGCCTGATTAAAATGTGGTTACAGTTGATAACCTAATAAGGAAAGTTTTATCTCACGACTATAAAGGTTATTGTGGTAAATTAATATGGTGGTATTTATTTATTATGAATAAATATAATACAAGATATTAATTATGTTGATTAATTAAATACACATATGATGTGTACATGTGTCAATATTAATTATGTATATTGATACACATGTATTTTGCAAATTAATTAATCATAGTATTACATTAATTAAAGAAAATCTCAATTCCCAATTTTGTGGGGAGATAGGACACCACATTCTTTTGTATAGGATACATTTGAGTTGTGTAATTTAATTAATAAGATTACCATAATATTAATATTAGATTTTAATTGATTTTGAAAAAAAATTGATTTATAGTAATAAGATAAATATAGTCAATATAAGATATTGACAATATATTTTAAATGTTTAATAAAAGATATTGAATATTAATGAGATAAATCAAACAAATGTATTTTCCTTATTTTATTAGGAAAAAGGTTTTCTTTCTTCTCAATCTACTAGGAAGCTAATCCCAATCAGATTGGGAGACATAAGTGGCGCCACTCACCCTATATAAGAAAGGGGTTGGCTAGCTCTTTTGTACATCACAATTCCAAGAGCTAATAGTTCTTGTGGAAAATAGAGAGCTTTTTAGAGAGGGTTTTGAGAGAGAGAAAAGACTGGTCTAGCAACCGGATTTTTCTAGTAGCAATGTAATGGTGGATTCCGGCGGGTTGTTCGTGTGGACTAGCGGTAGAGGCCGAACGCTTTGGCGGCTCCGTGCATCGCTACTTTCCTTAGACGGTCAAAGCGTCGATCTTTTAGATCAAGAAAGGTATTCACCGTCTACTAGCTTATTTGTTTATTTCTTAAACGAAGTCGATCTTGGGTCGATAGGAAATAAATTTTAAATTCCGATGTGTTCCCACGTAGATTTCCTAACAGTGGTATCAAAGCGAGCTTCAAGCTTAAGCAATAAGCATGTTAATTTACGTAGTTAATTTTATCATTTAAATCACGTAATTAAAAGATGAAAGATTTTTGATTCGCAAAACGATACTCGAAAAGAAAAAAGAAGGGGGATCCGGTGGTGCTCGGCCGACTGGCGGCGGCACCACCATCGGCGGCCGGTCGGCGGGGCAACCTGCTGCCGGCGTCGGTTGACTGGTCAAAGGTGGTGGATCCCTAAATTTTGTTTTGTGTATTTTGTGATTCAATATGGTTCATAGTTGTGATTGGTAATTCCTCTTTTGTTTAGCTGTGTCATTGGCTAACCAATGGTTCAAATAATTTGGGCCATTGGGATGCCACAAGACATTAAAATAATAATGGCATTTCCAAACTTTGCTTGGAATAGGCCTAGGCCCTTTCCAAATATTTGATTTGGGAAAAGGCCTAGGCCTAGGCCACTTTCAAAATTTTGATTTTGAAAAGTGGCCAGGCATATCAACGAAATTATTGGTCTTTCCAAATTTTGTTTGGAATAGGCCTAGGCTCTTTTCAAAATATTTGATTTTGGAAAAGGCCTAGGCCTAGGCCCTTTTCAAAATTTTGATTTTGGGGACCAAGGGAGATGCCTTTTTTTTATTAGGAATCAAAAGGAAAGAAACAAAAGAGACTTAATTTTAATTTTGATTTATTTTAGAATAGTTCTAATTAATTAAAATTGAAATCGGTTTAAAATTAATCGTTAATATTAGTTCGATTAAAATCATTAATTAATTAAAAGTTAATTAGTTAATTGATTGGGTAAAATTATTTAATTGATTAAACGTTAATCGATTGATTAAGACGCAAGTAGTTAAATTTTAATTTTATTTTTTTCATAAAATGTTATTGTATGGATTAGATATAGTAGATATAATACGATTATATGGACCCCGATTGATCATAGACTCAACCGATAAGATAGATATGATTGATTTAATTTTTCTGTTGGTTTAAAAATTGTCCTAGGCCATTATGAAGAACGTGACCTAGTATATTTTCTACATTTATCCCATTCCTGTTAGCTCCCCCAGTGTGCGGCGGGTGTATTTATTTTATTAGATAGAATTAAATATAACTAGAATGGAGCGGAAGATGGAGACCAAAGAAAGATGAATAAAGATCCCATTCGAGATGGCGCATTAAAGATCCTATTGGCGGTTGCAGCTACCCTTAGATTGTGACCCGCAGTTTCATCAGTTTGTATTCGAAACCGCACCTAGGAAAAGTCCATGATCATACCGGTTACTTTACGCATTTATTTATTTTGTGCTTGTATTTATTTTATATGATACGATAGATGCAGAACTAGGCACGATCTAAATGAATTAGGATGTATGTCTATAGAGATAGATATACATGATGTGACCATAATTAAATTAATTAAGAGAATTAATTCGAAATTAATTAAGTGAATTAATTTACATAAATACTTCCACATCAAAAGAATCAAGTTGAAATTGCCTCCCCATATTATAATGACGGTGAAGAGCCCTTGTTCGGATCCAACTCATCAGCCAAAACAGGGGGTTGACCTGCCTCGGGTATATCGTCATTATCGAGATATGATCATATGTGATCTCACGAATATTGGGGTTATGACTTGACCAAGAATTCTCTCGGCCACCAGCCAAAGCGGGGTCATTTGGATTTTAGAGGTAAGAGTTTGACTACTTCATAAGATGCAAATTGTCAAAGAGTTGACTAGTCAAGCAACAAGAATCGTATAAGATACGATTGACAAAGAGTTGTCTACCTATTAGACTATTTTTTGCCCACCAGCCAAAGCAGGGGTCGCGGTAGTTTAGTGGGATCTTGTCCACTAAAGAAATTACTAATTCTTGAAAGTCAATTGTGAGTAGTTAACTAGTGGGAGCAAAATCATAAACCAAAAGACCATTTTTGATTTTGCGTGTATAAACAACCAAGCTCTTTTATCTTTATTTATATGTTGTAATATTTAGTAAACTTTTATATTTATGTTTTTATTCTCGATTAATAAAACCAAATGATGACTGTTTGAGAAACGTTCTCAAAATGGTTAAGTAAATTTTGATCCTTTTAAAATAAGAAATAACGCGAGCAATCCCGTTATAGTAGTTAGAGACAAGGAGACTACATATTCAATACAGTGCTCCAAGACTTCAATTATTATAGAAAAGCGGAAGCTCATGATATTGAATACGATCCAATATGATTATTCAGTCATACGATGACAATTAATTCAAACGTGGGATAAGACTGAAAACGTCAAATTTTGGAAAGGTTGTTTTCAAAATTGTAAGATTTAAGTATAGACTTAATTCTTTAAACATTGCTTAAAGGTTAATTAAATAGTTAATGTTTTGAATACGATTCAAAAGGTTAAATAAACTATTTAATGAACTTTAGATTTTCTTTATGAAAGAAAATTGAAGACATAGCTCTTGTGATCTTTTTAAGTCTTGTGAAGAATACACTGAGAAATGTTTACAAGTGCTTAAAGGAATAAAAAGGAAAGTTAGGGCAAGTGCTTAAATGGAGGACTTATTGAAGCCTCTATCCTAAGCAAGCACGTTGAGAGAAATCTATTTAAACTCAAGTCAACTCTCGGATATATGAAATCCTACGAGTGTGATTAAATTAGAAAATTAAATACGGAATACACTGAGATACGGAAAGTGAAGCAAACGTTGCGACTTTTTCGGTTTTGTGTTCTGAGTCTAGTAAACTGATAATAGAACTAAATAAATGCTATTATGTTCCGGTTCTTATGAAGAACACAAGTTTAGTTATTTGTTAGGATTTAGTAGACATATTCAATTGTAAGGAATAAATGTTATTCCGATAAAGTTGAAAGGTCACTGAATCTAACATACTAGTTTGATGTCACTATATAGTTGATATAGGTGAAAAATGTCAACTAAATATTTGTATGGCTGTTATCCTTGATTTGTGGTTATTCTAGGCACAGTCTCTATGGAATGGAAGCGTGTAATCAAACGTCATTCTGATGATGCTAAACCATATGATTATGAATCATGTGGGTTATACGTATCTTATCCAAAGAGGACTAAAATACCCTTTTAAGAAAAGGTTATAAATTCTAGAAGAATTGTCTAAAGCTAAACATACCGATGTTTGTTGGCTCATGACAATTAATATCACAAAAAATTGTTTATTAATCTCTATGACTATTTTTAGAAATAGTTGAATGTACTCAGTGAAGTGCATAATTCGGAAAGCCCGAAAAGTTTGAGCTAGTACGAATATGAGATTGATGAACTACTTAGGAATTAATCTTCATTTGGATTGAAGTAATTATTACTTGAAGGGTGTTTCAGACGTCGTCTGAAAAGGAATAAGATTCTCCCTTGAAGGATACCATTTTTTGGATACACAATTAGATTGTGTTCCTAAAATGGAAACAACACTTTATATGATAAAGGTGTGACGCAAGCCATGCAAAGTATCCCTTACCCGTTCATTCCCTTATACTTAACCAAGTTCCAAAGAATAAAGGTTGAATAAATTCCATATTAGATATGGAAGGGGATAATGTCGAATCCATCTTAACCGATGATTTGAAGTTGTCACAGGCAAAGTCAGAAAGGCTTGGAGCCTAGTACGACATATGAAACTTTGTGGAATATCTTAGCAAGTATGCTAGATATTATTTATTTTTCCGCGGAGCAAAAGGTGTTTGTCTCCAAACATGTTGTCTTCTAGAGGAAGTGTTTCTTCCAAAAGAAACAGTGGGAGTAAATTCGATCTCAAAAGTAGTTTGAGAACCACAAGGAGATATTCAACCATAGGAATGTGAGCAGACGCCACATAGTGATGAGGTGTAGAACACTGTTCAGTGCACACAAAAGTTCTGTAAGTCTGTGGATAACCTCAAGCCTGAAAAGGTTGCTGGTATGTTCATCTTGAAAAATGAATATCTCACGACTTATGAAGGAATGTTTGAAAGGCAAGATTGAGAGATATGGCCAGGAGCCATAATGTCTGAATTGGATTCCATCAATGACAACAATGTTGTGAACCTAGTCTGTCTTACCCAAAGGGGATGTCCCTTATAGGATGACATGGATAGTAATATGATTACCATAAGGCTATATTGATGGCTGTGTTAGGAAATCTACGCGGGAATGCAGCGGAATTCAAAATTTATTTCCTATCGACTTCGTTTAAGCAATAAACAAACAAGTAGTAGACGGTGGTTACCTTGGTTGATCTAAAAGATTGACGCTTTGACCGTCTAAGGAGAGTACTTCTGCATAGAGCCGCCCAAGTGTTCGGCCTCTACCGCTAGTCCACACGAGCACCCCGCCGGAATCCCATCATGGATTGCTATTGGAAAACTCCGGTTGCTAGACCGGCCTTTTTCCCCACTCTCCAACTCTCTTATAAGATGCTCTCTATTTTACACAAGAACTATGAGCTCTTGCAATTGTGATGTACAAAAGAGCTTGACACCCACCTCTTATTTATAGTAGAAGTGGCGCCCCAAATAGAGTAGAAAGGAAGAAAACATTTTCCCAATAAAATAAGGAAAATATAATTGATTGATTTATCTCATTTATTACAATATCTCATATTAAATAAATCTAGGATATTGTCAATATCTTATATTGAATATTTCCAAGATTTTGTCAATATCTTATATTGACTATATTTATCTTATTACCATAAATCAATTTACACATGTATATATATCACATATATATTATTACAAATATAAATCTATATATTATATATAACTATCCAAATGTGTACATGTACATCAATATGTACAAGCCACGCATGGATTCACAAGTTACATATATATATATATATATATATATATATATATATATATATATATATATATATATATATATATATATATATATATATATATATATATATATATATTAATATCTAATATTAATATTTGTAATACCATTAATTAAATTGCACAATCCAAGTGTATCTTTATACACTAATATTGGCGCCACCTTTAGCCATAAATTGGCTTCCGGAATATTCTTTAATTAATAATATAATACTATGATTAATTAATTTGCAAAATCCATGTATATCACATATATACATAATTTCGAAATTCATATGTATCAATATACATATTTAATTAATCATCATAATTAATATCTTGTATCATATTTATTCATAATAAATAAATACCACCATATTAATTTACCACTATAACCTTTATAGTCTCGAGATAAACTTTCCTTATTTGGTTATCATCAATAACCACATTTTAATCCGGCTAGATGTTCTTATGTGTGTGACCCGATAGGCTTCCGAATATGTTGGCCGTAGACACAAAGTGCAAGTTACGAAAATGCCCTTCATACCTAACGATCACGGGATAGCGTCTAGCAACACACCGTGACCCCCAATCATCGGAAGAGTCAAATGCAATGACTACTGCCTTTCATGTGAAACAGTTACCGTGTAACTTACAATCCTATCGCTGTAATAATACACATACAGTCGTTAGTCGAGTGTCAAAACATCAACGACCGAATCTTATAATCTGGATATCATGCTCCCTTGAAGTAACTCGTTTGCTCCTACTTTTCAAAGATTCACGAGAGTAAGACATTCCTTATAAGAAGGCCATTTCGGATATTCGATCCCAATCATAGGATGCGCGATTCCCGGACGACCAATCATGTATACTGTGCATGCTTCAGTATCATGCCCAATAACTACCGCATGATCGCCCCGTGGCTAGGGGAAACCTCAATAGTGTCAAAGCATGACAATCCACACCGTGATGCCATGAAGACTCCGGTCTTAAGGATAATTACACAACCGTCACATAGTGTCACACTTATCCGTGTAAGTGGGTCAGTCTAACGTACGCATTCTCTAATACACGTCCACGTACAGTCCAAGTGTCTCTACACTTCGATAGACGAGATCTATCTCTGCCCTTAAAGATAGAAGACATCTAATACATGCTAGTCTGTTTATACTATCAATGCCATGTTTAATAGTACATCAGCCTAGAGACATTTAAGTATCAAACTCATTAAAGTGATTAGAGATCTCATCAACCATAATCGCCTATCATGGTTTCTCTATCACGCTTTAATACTAAGGACGTTATCATATAACATCATAATTGGTTCTTTAAAAGAACATATATATGACAACGAAAAAATCCATTTTATATATGTATAAACATAAAGAAATAGTAGAAACGATCCGACCCGGTCGGATCCATTCCAACCCGATTGGGTTTAGGACACTATTCCAACAATCTCCCACTTGGCCTAAAGCTAATCACTCGCATACACAAGACCAAGTTGAAACACAAGAATCTCATGCAATACTCGCAACCAGCCCTAGCCTTAAACGGATCGCTATCCGTGGGGACTCAGAGTATCTTCATATCACGCTCCATATGATCAAGTCAAAGGAACCGCCTCAACACACACACGAATCTCTAACGAGACCCTGGTCCTTGCTTCAAGCAATGAATCCACTTACTATATCAACTATATAGAAAAGTTGGAAGAACCGTACAAGGTTCAGGAATGAACCTCATAGACTCATGTACTGCTCCCGCTGCGCCTCCAAGGCACTACTGTGTTTTGGCCTAGTTGTAGAGTTTACAGTGACCCATCGCTAAGAACATTTCCAGCTCACTGTATCACTTATTCAAAGTGACTGCAAACCCAGACTGTAGCTCCCACTCGCCTTCATAAGACTCAGGATATACGTCTGTATATCTACGTTTATTTAATTCCAAGTTTCAATAAACTAGGAAACTTTCCTTAACTTGTTTAAGGGTATTCTCAACCTTCACCAAATCTACTTTCATACTTGCTCATGACTATACATGGAGTATGAACACCCGGCATTACCTTTATGATGGTTCCTATCACGGTAGCGAAGGAAACCTTCTATAATCATCATCTTTCACCTTATCTTTAGGACCAATGTCCTAACATAGACAGATCTTGAGAACACAGGCTAGCAGTATCCCCTGTCGCGATCTATGCTAAACTTATTTTAGCATCACATCTATATAGGTAAACTATAATCTAATAGCAGTTCAATCTATCACTATAGATTCTTATTTCTAAAAATAAGAACTGCTAATCCAAGTGCTTTCTTAAAGACCTTGAACTACCAAACATTAATTGACTGTGACATGGGGTGATAATTCCTGAGTGAGATATCTAACATCTTGCTCAAAAACACACTCCCACTATCCATCTTGCACATTGGGCATATCCTTCTTTTGACTAAATCAAACTCCTTTGACTGTCAAACAAAGAAATCGTCTAGAGAATCTTGTTTGAGTCCATAAATGGATCTCATGGGTTTACATATCATGTCATCATCTATGAATATCGAGCTTTCTGCCCAACGCCTTCAACACTATCATATAGCCATGATACGAAGTTACAACAAGCATAGTCTGAATAGAACTGGGCTCAGCCTTACAGGGACATTCCCTCTAGGTAAGACAGACTAGGTTCATAACTTGGTTGTCACTTGATGGAATCTAATTCAGATATTATGGCTCCTGGCCATATCTCTCAATCTTTCCTTTCAAACATTCTTTCATAAGTCGCGAGATATTCATTCTTCAAGATGAACATACCAGTAGCCTTTTCAGGCTTTAAGGTTATCCACAGACTTACAGAACTTTTGTGTGCACTGAGCAGTGTTATACACCTCATCGCTATGCGGCGTCTGCTTATGTTCCAATGGTTGAATGTATCTTTGTGATTCTCAAACTCTTTTGAGATCTAATTCACTCCCACTGTTTCTTTTGGAAGAAACACTTCCTCTAGAAGATAGCATGTCTGGAGACAAACACCTTTTGCTCCGCGGATGAGTAAATAATATACAGCGTACTTGCTAAGATATTCCACAAAGTTGCATATGCCGTACTAGGCTCAAGCCTTTCTGACTTTGCCTATGACAACTTCAAATCATCGGTTAAGATATATTTGACATTATCCTCTTCCATATCTAATATGGAATTTATTCAACCTTTATTCTTTGGAACTCGGTTAAGTATAAGGGCACTATCCCGAAACGGGTAAGGGATACTTCACATGGCTTGCGTCACACCTTTATCATATAAAGTGTTGCTTCCATTTTGGGAACACAATCCAATTGCGTATCCCAAAGATGGTATCCTTCAAGGGAGAATCTTATTCCTTTTCAGACGACTTCTGAAACACCCTTCAGGTATTAATTACTTCAATCCAATTGAAGATTAACTCCTAAGTAGTTCATCAATCTCATATTCATGCTTGCTCGAACTTTTCGGGCTTTCCGAACTTTCGCACTTCAATAAGTACATTCAACTATTTCTAAAATAGTCATAGAGATTAATAAACAATTATTTGTGGCATTAATTGTCATAAGCCAACAAACATCGGTATGTTTAGGCTTTAGACAATTTTTCTAGATTTTATAACCTTTTCATAAAAGGTATTTTAGTCCTCTTTGGATAAGATACGTATAACCCACATGATTCATAATCATATGGTTCAACATCATCAGAATGACGTTTAATTACACTCTTCTCTTCCAGAGAGTCGACATCTAGAACAACTACAAATGTCAAGGATAACAGCCATACAAATATTTAGTTGAGATCTCATCACATATATCAACTATATAGTGACTTCAATCTTGTATGTTAGATTCAGTGACCTTCCAACTTTATCGGAATAACATTTATTCTTTACAATTGAATATGTCTACTAAATCCTAACAGATAACTATAAGTATGTTCTTCATAAGAACCGGAACATAATAATATTTGTTTGGTCCCCTTATCAGTTTACTAGATCCAGAATGTGGTAAGTGACACAACGTTTGCTTCACCTTCCATATCTGCATTTAATCTTTCCAATTAAATCACACTCGCAAGATATCATATATCTAAGAGTCGACTTGAACTTAGATAGATTTATCTCAACAGACTTGTTTAGAATAGAGACTTCGATAAGCTCTCTATTTAAGCACATGCCCTAACTTTTCTTTCAATCCTTTAAGCACTTGAAAATTGTTTCTTATTGTAGTCTCCATAAGACTTAAGAAAGATCACAAGAGCCATGTCCTTAATTTCCTTTCATAAAGAAAATCTAAAGTTTATTAAATAGTTTATTTAACCTTTCGAATCGTATTCAAAACATTGACTATTTAATTAACCTTTAAGCAATGATAGAATTAAGTCGATACTTAAATCTTACAATTTTGAAAACAACCTTTCCAAAATTAGACGTGGTCATTGTTATCCAACGTTTGAATTAATTGTCATCGTATGACTGAATGATCATCTTGGATCGTATCCAATATATGACTAATTCGTTGAAGCTTATTTCAATAGATTTAATCATATCATGAGCTTCCGCTTTCATTAATAATTAAAGTCTCGGAGTACTGCATCAAATATGTAGTCTCCTTGTCTCTAACTACTATAACGGGATTGCTCGTGTCATTGCTTATTTTAAAAGGATTAAAATTAATTAACCATATTTGAGAACGTTTCTCAAAATTAACAGTCATAATTTGGTTTTACTAATCGAGAATAAAACATAAATATAAAGTTTGCTAAAACTACAACATAAAAATAAAGATAAAAGAGTGTTGTTGTCTATACACGCAAAATCAAATATGGTCTTTGTGATTATGATTTTGCTCCCACTAGTCAACTACTCCCTATTGACTTTCAAGAATTTTTTCAAAATCCTTTAGTGGCTGGAATCCTATCTAGTTGACTCGATCCCCGATGTGGGCCGATCGACCGGGTCAATTTCGACGGGTAGGTACTTTTTACCAATCGCGTCCAACACGACTTCCAGTGGTTTGACTAGTCAACTCTTTGACAATTCACATCGTCTATGTGATAGTCAACCTTATGTCTCTAAAATCAGACGGTCCTGACGTGGGCCAATCACCGCAAGATTCTTAGTCGAGTCGTAACCCAAGTATTCATGAGATCTCATAATGATCATATCTCGATAATGACGATATACCCGTGGTAGGTCAACTCCCGACGTGGGCCGATCAGTTGGATCCGAACAAAGGCTCTTCACCGTCACTATAATATTGGGAGACATATTATAACTCGATTTTTGTTGTGGGAGTAATTTTAAATTAATTCACTTAATTAATTTCAAATTAATTCTCTTGATTAATTCAATTACGGTCTCATCAAATATATCTATCTCTATAGACATACATCCTACACATTTATCTAGATCGTGCCTAGTCATGCATCGATCGTATCATATAAAATAAATACAAGCACAATATAAATAAATGCGTAAAGTAACCGGTATGATCATGGACTTTTCCTAGGTGCGGTTTCGAATACAAACTGACGAAACCACGGGTCACAATCTAAGGGTAGCTGCAACCGCCAATAGGATCTTTAATGCGCCATCTCCAATGGGATCTTTATTCTTATTTCTTTGGTCTCCATCTTCTGCTCCATTCTTGTTACATTTAATTCTATCTAATAAAATAAATACACCCGCCGCAAACGGGGGGAGCTTACGGGAATGGGATAAAATGCAGAAAATAAACTAGGTCGCGTTCTTCATAACGGCCTAGGACAATTTTAAACCAACAGAAAAATTAAATCATTCGCATCTATCCTATTGGTCGAGTCCATGATCAATCGGGGTCCATATAATCATATTATATCTACTATATCTAATCCATACAATAAAATCTTATGAAAAAGATAAAATTAAAATTTAACTACTTGCGTCTTAATTAATCGATTAACATTTAATCTATTAAATAATTTTATCCAATCAATTAACTAATTAACATTTAATTAATTAAATGATTTTAATCGAAATAAAATTAACGATTAATTTTAAACCGATTTTAATTTTAATTTTAATTAATTAGAACTATTCAAAATAAATCAAAATTAAAATTATTTCTCTTTTGTTTCTTTCCTTTTGATTCGTAATCAAAAGGGATGCCTTTGGTTTCCTAAACCAAATTTGGCTTAGGCCTCGCCACTTTCCAAAATCAAAATTTTGGAAGTGGCCTAGGCCTAGGCCTTTTACAAATCAAATATTTGGAAAGGACCTAGGCCTATTCAAAATCAAATATTTGGAAAGGCCAAATAATTTTGGTTTATGCCTGGCCACTTTCCAAAATCAAAATTTTGGAAGTGGCCTAGGCCTAGGCCTTTTCTCAAATCAAATATTTGAAAGGGCCTAGGCCTATTCCAAACAAAGTTTGGAAATGCCATTATTATTTTAATGTCATGTGGCATCCCAATGGCCCAAACTATTTGAACAATTGCTTAGCCACATGACACAACTAAACAAAGCGAAATTAATAATCACAACTATGAACCATATTGAATCACAAAATACACAAAACAAAAATTTGGAGATCCGTCAGCATTGACCGGTCAACCGACTGCCGGCAGCAGGTTGCCCTGCTGCCGCCGCCGCCGTCCAGCCGCCGCCAGTGGTGGTGCCGCCGCCAGTCGGCCGAGCACCACCCGATCTCTTGTTTTTTTTCTTTTCATGTATCACTTTTGCGAATAAAAAATCTTTCATCTTTTAATTACGTGATTTAAACGATAAAATTAACTACGCAATATTACATGCTTATTGCTTAAGCTCGAACCTTTCTCTGATACCACTGTTAGGAAATCTACGCGGGAACGCAGCGGAATTCAAAATTTTATTTCCTATCGACCCAGGATCGACTTCGTTTAAGCAATAAACAAACAAGTAGTAGACGGTGGTTACCTTGGTTGATCTAAAAGATCGACGCTTTGACCGTCTAAGGAGAGTACTTCTGCATAGAGCCGCCCAAGTGTTCGGCCTCTACCGCTAGTCCACACGAGCACCCCGCCGGAATCCCATCATGGATTGCTATTGGAAAACTCCGGTTGCTAGACCGGCCTTTTTCCCCTCTCTCCAACTCTCTTATAGGATGTTCTCTATTTTACACAAGAACTATGAGCTCTTGCAATTGTGATGTACAAAAGAGCTTGACACCAACCTCTTATTTATAGTAGAAGTGGCGCCCCAAATAGAGTAGAAAGGAAGAAAACCTTTTCCCAATAAAATAAGGAAAATATAATTGATTGATTTATCTCATTTATTACAATATCTCATATTAAATAAATCTAGGATATTGTCAATATCTTACATTGAATATTTCCAAGATTTTGTCAATATCTTATATTGACTATATTTATCTTATTACCATAAATCAATTTACAAATGTATATATATCACATATATATTATTACAAATATAAATCTATATATTATATATAACTATCCACAAGTGTACATGTACATCAATATGTACAAGCCACGCATGGATTCACAAGTTACATATATATATATATATATATATATATATTGAAGAGAGTTTGAGAATGTGTTAACACAAGAGTAAACTTCAACTTATCTTTTATTCATTGATAATGAAGGAGTATAACAAATAAAGTTATGCACAACATAGTCTCCGTGTGATCATGAGGATCGCCGGTCCGCCGATCACCTGCTCGAGCCTCGGCAGATCGCCGAGTGATATATTTCCAATATTTCCACACCCCCCCTCAAACTCGGGCTCGTATATATTGATGCAGACCAAGTTTGCTACTTAGTCAAGGAAGAAAACATTTTCCCAATAAAATAAGGAAAATATAATTGATTGATTTATCTCATTTATTACAATATCTCATATTAAATAAATCTAGAATATTGTCAATATCTTATATTGAATATTTCCAAGATTTTGTCAATATCTTATATTGACTATATTTATCTTATTACCATAAATCAATTTACACATGTATATATATCACATATATATTATTACAAATATAAATCTATATATTATATATAACTATCCAAATGTGTACAAGTACATCAATATGTACAAGCCACGCATGGATTCACAAGTTACATACATATATATATATATATATATATATATATATATATATATATATATATATATATATATATATATATATATAATATTTGGTAATACCATTAATTAAATTACACAATCCAAGTGTATCTTTATACACTAATATTGGCGCCACCTTTAGCCATAAATTGGCTTCCGAATATTCTTTAATTAATAATATAATACTATGATTAATTAATTTGCAAAATCCATGTATATCACATATATACATAATTTCGAAATTCATATGTATTAATATACATATTTAATTAATCATCATAATTAATATCTTGTATCATATTTATTCATAATAAATAAATACCACCATATTAATTTACCACTATTACCTTTATAGTCTCGAGATAAACTTTCCTTATTTGGTTATCATCTATAACCACATTTTAATCCGGCTAGATGTTCTTATGTGTGTGACCCGATAGGCTTCCGAATATGTTGGCCGTAGACACAAAGTGCAAGTTACGAAAATGCCATTCATACCTAACGATCACGGGATAGCGTCTAGCAACACACCGTGACCCCCAATCATCGGAAGAGTCAAATGCAATGACTACTACCTTTCATGTGAAACAGTTACCGTGTAACTTACAATCCTATCGCTGTAATAATACCCACACAATCATTAGTCGAGTGTCAAAACATCAACGACCGTATCTTATAATCTGGATATCATGCTCTCTCGAAGTAACTCATTTACTCCCACTTTGCAAAGATTCACGAGAGTAAGACATTCCTTATAAGAAGGCCATTTCGGATATTCGATCCCAATCATAGGATACGCGATTCCCGGACGACCAATCATGTATACTCCGCATGCTTCTGTATCATGCCCAATCACTACCGCATGATCGCCCCGTGGCTAGGGGAAATCTCAATAGTATCAAAGCATGACAATCCACACCGTGATGCCATGAAGACTCCGGTCTTAAGGATAATTACACAACCGTCACATAGTGTGACACTTATCCGTGTAAGTGTGGTCGACCCAACGTACGCATTCTCTAATACACGTCCACGTACGGTCCAAGTGTCTCTACACTTCGATAGACGAGATCTATCCCCGCCCTTAAAGACGAAGACATCTAATACATGCTAGTCCGTTTATACTATCAATGCCCCGTTTAATAGTACATCGGCCTTCTGTAGAGACATTTAAGTATCATTAAAGTGATTAGAGATCTCATCAACCATAATCGCTTATCATGGTTTTCTATCACAGCTTTAATACTAAGGACGTTATCATATAACAATTCATAATTGGTTCTTTAAAAGAACATATATATGACAACGGAAAAGCCATTTTATATATGTATAAACATAAAGAAATAGTAGAAACGATCGACCCGGTCGGATCCGGTCCAACCCGATTGTGTCCTAAACCCAATCGGGTTGGACCGGATCCGACCGGGTCGGATCTTTTCTACTATTTCTTTATGTTTGTACATATATTAAATGGCATTTCTGTTGTCATATATATGTTCTTTTTAAAGAACCAATTATGAATTGTTATATTATAACGTTCTTAATTAAACTGTAGTAGAAACCATGATAGGCGATTATGGTTGATGAGATCTCTAATCACTTTAATAAGTTTGATACTTAAATGTCTCTAGAAGTACTATTAAAAATGGGTATTGATAGTATAAACAAAGCTAGCACGTATTATATGTCTACCGTCTTTAAAGGCAGGGATAGATCTCGTCTATCGAAGTGTAGAGACACTTGGGCTGTACGTGGACGTGTATTAGAGAATGCGTACGTTAAACTGACCCACTTACATTAAGTGTCGCACTATGTGGCGGTTGTGTAATTATCCTTAGGACCGGAGTCTACATGGCATCACGGTGTGGATTTTCATGCTTTGACACTATTGAGGTTTCCCCTAGCTATGGGGCGATCATGCGGTTGTGATTGGGTGTGATTATGAAGCATGCGGAGTATACATGTTAGTTCATCCGGGATTCGCGTATCTTATGATTGGGATTGAATATCCGAAATAGCCTTCTTATAAGGAATGTCTAGCTCTCGTGAATCTTTGCAAAGTGGTAGTAAATGTGTTACTTCGAGAGAGAATGATATCCAGATTATAAGATACGGTCGTTGATGTTTGACACTCGACGAACGACCGTATGGATATTATTACTGCGGTAGGATTGTAAGTTACACGGTAACTGTTTCACATGAAAGGTAGTATCCATTGCATTTGAATCTTCCGATGATTAAGGGTCACGGTGTGTTGCTAGACGCTATCCCGTGATCATTAGGCATGCAGGGCATTTTCGTAATTTGTACTTTGTGTCTACGGCCAACATATTCGGAAGCCTATCCGGTCACACACATATAAACATCTAGCCGGATTCAGATGTGGTTATAGTTGATAACCAAATAAGGAAAGTTTTATCTCACGACTATAAAGGTTATAGTGGTAAATTAATATGGTGGTATTTATTTGTTATGAATAAATATAATACATGATATTAATTATGTTGATTAATTAAATACACATTTGATGTGTACATGTGTCGAAATTAATTATGTATATTGATACACATGTATTTTGCAAATTAATTAATCATAGTATTACATTAATTAAAGAAATTCTCAATTCCCCCAATTTTGTGGGGTGATGAGAAGCCATATTCTTTTGTATATGATACATTTGAGTTGTGCAATTTAATTAATAAGATTACCATAATATTAATATTTGATATTAATTTATTTGAAAAAATTGATTTATGGTAATAAGATAAATATAGTCAATATAAGATATTGACAATATTTTTTTAAATGTTTAATATAAGATATTGAATATTAATGAGATAAATCAATCAAATGTATTTTTTTTATTTTATTAGGAAAAATGTTTTCTTTCTCCTCAATCTACTAGCAAGCTAATCCCAATCAAGTTGGGAGACATAAGTGGCGCCACTCACCCTATATTAGAAAGGGGTTGGCTAGCTCTTTTGTACATCACAATTCCAAGAGCTAATAGTTCTTGTGAAAAATAGAGAGCTTCTTATAGAGGGTTTTGAGAGAGATAAAAGGCCGGTCTAGCAACTGGATTTTTCTAGTAGCAATCCAATGGTGGATTCCGGCGGGTTGTTCGTGTGGACTAGCGGTAGTGGGCCGAACGCTTAGGCGGCTCCGTCCATCGTTACTCTTCTTAGACGGTCAAAGCGTCGATCTTTTAGATCAATCAAAGTATTCACCGTCTACTAGCTTATTTGTTTATTGCTTAAACAAAGTTGATCTTGGGTCGATAGGAAATAAATTTTAAATTCCGCTGCGTTCTCACGTAGATTTTCTAACAGATCAGTGCGGCAACAAAGAAAATCAAAGAAGGAATCGGTGCGCAATTCGATATCATTAAAGCAAGGCTCGTTGCATAGGACGTGGTGTTAAAAAATCACACCACCATTCTGAATCGATTTAATCTTGAAGCGAAGAATAGGCAGGTATGATTTATTGGGCTTTTTAAATACTTTTTTAACAAGTAAAATATTTGTTTATAACAAAATACTTATTCGGTCGTTTGAATTATAAGGTCCAAGCAGGGATGGGTCGGGGCCTTCCGGTGGTGGCGCCAATAACACGGGGACCGGGGCCAGACAAGGCATCACTCAACGTGGAGCTTGAAACCAACCATAGTCTACTGGTGGAGAGAGACCAAAGCAAACTGGTGGATTCATGCTTCCATTTCAATAAGTCCGGTGGTTGGGAAGCAGCCATAGATAATATGAGCTCAAGGTGACCGACACGGTCAATCAATTAACCAAATCCATGAGCGAGCTCAGCGCAAACTTCACAAGTTATTGTCAGAAGAATGACACAAGGATGACCAATCAAGAAGCCTTAGTGCAAAATATGTCACACCAAGTGGGGCATATTGCCGAACAAGTGTCAGCCCGTCCTCCAGGAGGTTTGCCAAGAAAGACTGAAAAGAACCCAAAAGACTTAAATGCGATCATGACAGAGTGCAAACGAATTACCTGGACCAGTCTACAAAAAAGAACCAGATATCAATGATGAGCAGCAAGCAGTAGAATCAGAAGCATCAGGGATGCCGAGCCCGTGCGACGTCAGTCCACAGCCATGACAATCTACAGAAACAACAGATAGCAGGGAGCACAGCAGCAGGCAGCAGGTAAGTCTGAATGAACTGTAACTATTAATCCTGCAACTTTACCATAAACCCCAAGGAAATCGAAGCCTAATCATGACGACGCTTTATATAAAAATTTCATCGAAATGTTTAAATAGCTGCAAGTTAATATCCCCTTGGTAGAGGCTCTGGCAGGAATGCCAGAGTATGCTAAGTTTCTTAAGGAAGAATTCTCTACCAAAAGAAAGTTATTAGACCTTGAGACTATTTTCTTGAATAAGGAATGCTCGTCAGTCTTGCAATGCAAACTGCCTCTTAAATGTAAAGATCTTGGAAGCTTCCTCATACCATGTACAATTAGAGGAGTATGCCTAAACAAAGCACTGCGTGATCTAAGGGCAAGCGTCAACTTGATGCCGCTCTCTATTTTTCATAAGTTAGGCATGAAGGAATTAAATGAGACATGAATAACCCTTCAGTTGGCAGATAGGTCTATGAAACAACCATGTGGGATTGTTGAGAATGTTCTGGTAAAAGTTTATAATTTTGTGTTCCCGGTGGATTTTGTGGTGCTAGACATGGAAGTAAACGGTGATGTTCCACTAATCTTTGGAATACCTTTCCTAGAAAATTGTAATACTTTATATAGATGTTCAAAAAGGGAGCTAATCTTAAGAGTGAATGAGGACAGTGTGGTCTTCAATGTGATGAAGACGATGGGTTACAAGCGAGATGAAGGAGAAGCATGCTATATGCTGGATGACATTGAGGAGCTTGTTTTGAAATTACAACCGCAATTGGCAGTTGATCCTGAAGTTGCAGAAACTTTGTTGTTGAAAAAAGAAGAAGAATAGGAGGAGAAAGTCTGGCCGGGGTGCATTGAAGGTCATGTGCAAGAAACATAACCTATATCTTCTGTGGATATAGAAGTACCCATTCATAGACCTTCATGGCACAAATTCTTTGATTTGTAGTTGACTAGCAAAATACTGAAATCGTCGTTGAAAGAGCCACCAAGGAATTTAACGCTTAAACCTTTGCCCTCTTATCTGAAGTACGTATACTTACAGAATGATATTCTCCCCCTGATTATTTCAGTAGCCTTATCACCGTTAGAGGAAGAGAAACTTTTAAGAGTGCTGAGGGAGCAAAAAGGAGCATTTGGGTGGACTATTGCAGACATTCGAGGAATAAGCCCCTTAGTGTGCATGCATAAAATCTATGTTGATCCTGAGACAAAAGTGGCTCAACCTCATAGAAGGTTGACACCGCAGTTGAAAGATGTTGTTAAGGAAGAGATCATAAAGATGCTGGAAATGGGAATCATATTCCCAATTGCTGACAGTAAGTGGGTAAGCCCAATTCATGTGGTACACAAGAAAGGAGGATTCACTATCCAACCTAATGAGTTTGAAGAATAGATCCCTGTAAGACAAATTATTAGACATCGAGTCTGTACCGACTTCCGGAAACTGAACGATGCAACTTGAAAAGGTCATTTTCCCTACCATTTATCGACCAGATGTTAGAGAGATTAAGCGGGCATGCTTTTTATTGTTTCTTAAATGGATATTCTGGTTACTACCAGATCCATATTGCTCTAGAACACCTTGAGAAAACAACTTTCACATGTCCCTATGGAACATTTGCCTATAACTGCATGCCCTTCAGACTATGTAATGCGCCAGCTACATTCCAGAGGTGCATGATGTCTTTATTTGCGGACATGATGGAAGATTTCTAGAAATATTTATGGTTGATTTTTTGTCTTTGGAGACAGCTATGATGGATGCTTGGATAATTTGAGTAAAGTGCTGAAAAGATGTGAAGAGACCAACCTACTGCTTAACTAGGAAAAGTGCCATTTTATGGTCACTGAAGGAAATGTGTTAGGTCATAATATTTCAAAGAAAGGAATGGAAGTGGACAAAGCCAAGATTGAAGTGATAGAGACGTTACCACCCCCAACGAACTTAAACATGTTGCAAGCCTTTCTTGGCCACGCAGGATTTTAGTTCATAAAGGATTTCTCTAAGATTTCTAGTCCACTGACTGAATTGCTTGCATAAGACATACCTTTCGTATTTGGAGAAGAATGCAAGGAAGCATTAAACACATTAAAACAAATGTTGATAACTGCCCCATTCCTGGTAGCACCATATTGGAATAAGCATTCGAGCTAATGTGTGATGCTAGCGATACAACGGTTGGAGCAGCACTGGGCCAAAAAGAGGATAAAATCTTTAAACCAATCTACTACGCCAGTCGTACCCTCAATAGTACCCAGCGGAATTATGCGACCACAGAGAATGAGCTCTTGGCCATTATCTTTGCATTTGACAAATTTAGATCTTACTTGGTAGGATCTAAAGTCACGGTTTTCATTGACCATGCAACCTCAAAGTATCTTCTGAGCAAGCAAAACTCCAAGCCGAGATTATTAAGATGGATTCTACTCCCACAGGAGTTTGATGTGGAAATTAAGGATAAAAAAGGTCTGAGAACTAGGTGGCTGATCTGTCGAGGCTAACACTGTTGGAAGAAGGACAAACTACTGAGATAGAGGAGTATTTTCTAGATGAACAATTTTTTTCCATCTTAGTAGTAGCTCCAGTCGAATCTCATCCTAGGCACTATACATCAGAGAGGGAAATGTATACCCATGGTTTGCGAACATAGTAAATTATCTTGCAGAAAGATACCTACCACTAGAATTCATGGGTATGGATAAGAAAAGTTCTTTAAGGACTTAAAGCATTATTACTAGGATGATCCCTACCTGTATAAGATGTGTCCTGATAACATTCTTAGGAGATGCGTCCATGATGACGAGATTCCAAGTATTCTAAGCCAATGCCATTCAAGGGAATTTGGAGGCCATTATGGGCCAGACAAGACAACAGCCAAGGTACTGCAGTGTGGATTTTATTGGCCAACAATATTTAAATCTGCATACGAGTTTACAAGCCTGTCATTCCTGTCAAATGACTGGTAACATTTCTAAACGAGATGCCACTGCATAGTATCCTTGAGATAGAGCTATTCAATGTTTGGGGAATTGATTTTGTTGGTCCTTTTACATTATCAAAATCGAATCGTTACATCCTGGTAGCAGTCGACTATGTTTCCAAATGGGTGAAGGCAGTGGTCTCACCTACAAGTGATGCCAGAGTTGTCCTGAGATTTCTTAAGAAAAACATTTTGACGAGGTTTGGGGTGCCAAGAGCCAAAATTACTGATGGAGGGAGCCATTTTGTAATAGTTTAAATGAAAAGCTGATGATCAAGTATGGGGTGCGGCATAAGATTGCAGCAGCATATCACCCCCAGACAACTGGAAAAGTGGAAGTGACGAATAGAGAGATAAAGAGGATTTTAGAGAAAACTGTGAATCCCACGAGGAAAGATTGGTCTTTGAAATTAGATGACGCTTTATGGGCATACATAACTGCTTATAAGACCACAATTGGGATGTCACCATATATGATAGTTTTGAAAAGTCGTGCCATTTGCCGGTTGAGCTAGAGCATCGTGCCTTGTGGGCTACTTGGTTCTTATACATGGATGAAGGCTTAGACGGAGAAAAGAGATTATTATAGTTGAATAAACTGGAGGAGTTCAGATTGAAGGCATATGAGAATGCCAAGATTTACAAGGAAAGAACGAAGCACCAACACGACAAAAGAATTCTGAATCGTACTTTCACTGTTGGAGACAAGGTGTTGGTATACAATACGCGTCTTCATCTATTTCCTGGGAAGTTAAAATCCAGATGGTTTGGACCATATGTCATCACAAATGTCTTCAATTTAGGTGCGTGTGAAGTTAAGGATGAACACTCTGGAAGGAGTTCCACAGTGAACGGCCATAGGCTGAAGCATTACCTAGAGCGCAATTACGACGCTGAGTTGGAAGTCTTTATGTGGGACGACCTGAAATACAAGTGAAAGGAGCCCTATTGGTACGGTCGAGTTGTCGACTATAAATTCAGAACTATTTCTAAACCTTTATTTATTGATTTTGTTTATTTAAGTTTGTTTCATTCAATAAGTAGCATGACAATCGCAAGGTTTTTTTCATCACATATATTATTGGTCTTTCGACTAGAGATATATGTGGTTTTTTCCATCACGATTCTCGTGTGATACCTTCGCTAAAGTTTTTGCGTCTTGCAACGGTCAATAAAGAATAAGGTGGCTTAAACTGTTTTTGCGCATTCGTCATGTATGCACAATTACCGCCACCTTATTTTTTTATTACCCGATGCATGTACTGGAAGTTTTTGGAGTGTTTTGCGATACAGGATGATGGAGCAACTAGGAACCAATTGATATCAGTCCGGTTCCATGATTTTGATAGGAAATCAACGCAGGAACGCAGCGGATCGACGCTTTGTCTACGGTTGTAGTTTTTACACGAAGCTGCCCAAGTGATCGGCCTCTACCGGTGACCCACGCGAACAGCTCGCCTGAATCCCATCATGGATTTCTACCAGAAAAACTCAGTTGCTAGACCGACCATTTCTCTCTCTCAAAACTTTCTCTCTAGGAAGCTCTCTTATTTTTCACAAGAATTATTAGTCTCTTGGAATTATGATGTAGAAAATAGCTAGTCAAGTCTCCCTTCAATAGGGTGACCTGCGCCCCAGATGAATCCCAATCTAATTGGGAGAAACTTCCTAGTAGATTGAGGAGAAAGAAAATCTTTTCCTAATAAAATATGGAAAGTATCTTTGATTGAATTATCTAATTTAATTTAATATCTTATATTAAATATTTCCAAGATATTATCAATATCTAATATTGACTATCTTTATCTTATTACCATAAATCTATTTTCCATAAATCAATTAATATCTAATATTAATATATGGTAATCTCATTAATTAAATTGCACAATCCAAGTGTATCATAATACACTAAAATTTGCGCCACATGCATATATGAATATACACATATTTAATTAAATTTAATAACATGATCAAATAGTTTGGCAAAATTCACATGTATCATACACACATATTTTCGGCCACACACACACACACACACACACACACACACACACACACACACACACACACATATATATATATATATATATATATATATATATATATATATATATATATATATATATATATATATAAAAATAATCAACATAATTAATATCTTGTATTATATTTATTCAAAATAAATGAATACCACCATATTAATTTATCACTATAACACTTTATAGTTGAGATAAAACTTTCCTTATTTGGTTATCACTATAACCGCATTTTAATCCGGCTAGATGTTCTTATGTGTGTGACCCGATAGGCTTCCGAATTTGTTGGCCGTAGACACAAAATGAAATTATGAAAATGCCTGCATGCCTAACGATCACGGAATAGCGTCTCGCAACACACCGTGACCCCCAATCATCGGAAGAGTCAAATGCAATGACTACTACATTTCATGTAAAACAGTTACCGTGTAAATAGAATCCTATCGCTATTACAATATCCATACGGTCGTACGTCGAGTGTCAAGCATCAATGACCGTATCTTATAATCTGGATATCATGCTCTCTCAAAGTAACTCATTTACTTCCACTTTGCAAAGATTCACGAGAGTAAGACATTCCTTATAAGAAGGCCCTTTCGGATATATACTTATAATCATAGAATACGTGATTTCCGGATGATCAACATGAATCCTACGCATGCTTCAATATCACACCCATTCACTACCACATGATCGCCCCATGGCTAAGGGAAACCTCAATAGTGTCAAAGTATGACAATCCACACTGTGATGTCATGAAGACTCCGGTCTTAGGATAATTACACCACCGCCACATAGTGCGGCACTTAATAAAGTAAGTGGGTCAGTTTGACGTACGCATTTTATAATACACGTCCACATACATTCCAAGTGTCTCTACACTTTGATAGACAAGATCTATCCATATCTTCAATAAGATAGAAGACATCTAATACGTGCTAGTCTAATCGTACCATCAATGTCCCGTTTGACGATACATACGACTAGAGACATTTAACTATCAAACCTTTTAAAGTGAGTCGAGATCTCATCAACCATAATCACTATCATGGTTTCTCCCTCGCAGTTTGACACTAGGGACGTTATTACATATACAACCACAAATTGGTTCATATAGACAAATAGAATATATAATAACATTAAAGTCATTTATCATATGTATAAACATAAAGAAATAGTAGAAATGATCCGCCTTGACCAGATCCGGTCCAAACCGATTGGGTTTAGGACACTATTTCAACAGATTCATCAAGACATTTGGATAGCCAATTCTAGAGCTAAGTACATTTTCTTTTCTTTATTATTAGTCACTGTGGACAATGTGTATAATAAGTGGGGGTAAGGGCGGTTTAGCTTGTAAATCGAAAAAGGGAATAATTTTGAAATTTTAAGACACTATTTTTAGCTTGTCTATGGCACGTCTTGAGTAAGGAATCGGTAGAAAAAGAGCCCAAGAATGATTTGAAGTTAATTATAGTATATTCAGTTTAGTATGGAAGAATGAGCGTGTGTTGTGTTGCATGAAGTAGTGACTTATTAATTGCTATTTTGCCATTTGCACTCAATTTTTGAGCACATAACCTAAGTGAGAAGTAATTGGATAAGATGAAGAGTTATCATAGACCGGGAATCGATACCTGTCGGTGGATATACTTTAACAAATTGTTGTAGGATGATGGTAGCAATCATGATGCCACAAAAGGTAAAATGGGACCAACTTGTGAGTGAGAGAAAAAAGAGTAAGAAATCTGCCAAGCGAATCCGATGGAGCGTAAAACGCCCGACTATTGCATAAAAAAAGAAAAAAAAAAGAAAAAGAAATGAAAATAAGTAATATAATAAAGGCAGCGAGGGAAGCGAACTCATAGCAAAAAGGGCTCGACCCTCGCATAAAAAAGAAACAAACGAGGATAACGAGTATAACTCGGCCCCTAAGTCCGCCCGGCCAATGTAAGGTTCATGTTTTTGCCTGAGTCTAAAAGCAAGAGGATCGAGTGTGCACACTAGCAAGTTAAGGTTGTGGGTCACTATAACTTCATTCTTTTCACAGATACACTATCACAAAAGATTCATCACACGACACATTGATGCATTGGTGGGTATTGATTAATGTGAAGCTTATGGATTGTCGCATGTTGCATGTTCTACCTGAAATCTTAACTGAATGTGTGGTAATTGATGGGGATTGCTCTTGGAGGTACATTCCGCCTTGATACTCTACTCGGGGATGACCAGAAGGCTAGTGGAGGGTAGTTGATGACGCTCAAAATGATACACCTTACGGCATCAACATTTCACCCATTCAAAGCTAAAAGTAGTAGTTTTCGACCATTTATATGAGCCATTTGAGTTGAATGTCAAGATTCAGGTTCATGGGTCGAGTAATTTTCATTTAACGTTTATTTTCCCCAATTTGATAGTATTTCGTGCATTATTGGACTATTTTAAGGATACGAAGATTGGGCCAAGTGTTAGAGATCGATTATGGGCCGAGCTAGATGAAGAATTAGACCTAGGGTGTTCCAGAACCTTCAGTTAAGTCGGCAGAGCGGAAAAATACAAAAATGCCCTGGATGCCGTGGGAGGTACCTCCGCAGCTCTGAGAATCCAGAACCTTCCCAACCGTGTTTTCTTGGACGATGGGTGGTTTCTAGGTGTTACTAATTCGGTTTCGACATTATAAATAAGAGGCATCGGCCTCAATTGTAAAGTGTGTCAATAATATACCCAAAATATTACAAGTAATATTGTTGGTCCCTTGGAAAGGCTCAATAATGTACCCAAAATATTACAAGTTCATGAGGAAAATTCCACTAGAACTTCTTGAGGTGATCTCGTTACAAAAAGTCCTAAACAATAGTCCTTGGCTAATCCCTAGCTTCACTATCTACAAATGTAGAACAGGTAGAATTGTTGCTCTCGAAATGCTTGAACCACTGGTCCTTAGAGGGTAGGATTTCCTCTTCACCAGCTACCACCACAAACACAGTCTACCCGACTGCTTGTCACAATTGTCCTTGACAAAACCTTCCCGGTTTGCTTCACAGTCTAAACCTTTGAAATAGAATCAAAGTTGGGCTGAGAATCAATAAATTGATTCTTGTTTGTGGTTCTTCAGAGTGTTGAATTCTTGATAAATTCTTTGTAGCTTTGAACACTTGAAGAAATACTAGATATAATCTTGTTATAGTTCAGTGATGATGACAATTCAAATAGTGTGCACAAATTGCTTGTTGATTCTTGTATATCTTCTCTTTTTTTTTGTTTGTGCAAAGTCTTCTATTTATAGTGTGAAGTCCAACGTTCATCTGACTTTGATTTGAATTGTATCAACGTATATCTTGCAACGGTTATATTTTCTGACCGTTCCTGCTGTGTCAGTGATTCATCCAATGAAATTTCTTTCTTTACAACGTTCGATTGTACTTTCAGTTTGTTGGATGGTGACTTATAAAACGAGTTTCCTTGTCGCTTTTTCATCCGTCGCCTTCTAACGACTTGGAGCATTAACTGAGATTTTATTCTTCTTCAAAAATCAGTACTCCAGTTTTTATCTGATTACAATTGACTTAATCAGAGTACACCATGATACATTTTTCATCTAAGAATTCATTGTCCTTATGATTCTTAGGTCCTCATACAAGATCCATAAAGTCAGTTCAGGTCACCACAATCTTGCCTGAAGTCCAACTTTACAGTCTCGACTTTAATCTTCATAACTGAGTTTGTGCCCTCAGTTCTTCATTCTTCAATAACTGAGTCTGTGTCCCTCAGTTCTTCATTCTTCAAGATAAGCCAACCTCTCGTAACTCTCGGTGAACTTACCTTCTTCGGTAGATGTATTCGAGTCGGTTTGTTTGTCTTGATGATTTCCGCTTTTCTAATTGATTCCCGCTTTTCGGTTTTACGACACACTATCAATTACGGTGCTTGTCCGATGTAACTTATACAAAAATCAGACTCTAATAAAACTTATACATTCAGTTCTAGACATCTTTTAGCTTTCCACTATAACAGCTGGCTTCAGCACTTCATCAATGGGGTTAAGATAACATTATAATAATAAGATGAATTATCATCAAAACATAAATTTTATTTCCAACACATATGCAATAAAAGTTCTCTTTATTCTTTTTTATGAGTTCTAGTCACAGATCCGACGGATTTGCCACCTAGGGAGAGATCTGAGGAGGATCTGCACTCGTCCTCGAGGGTATAATTTTCCAGCTTTCTAGATGTAGATCTGTCGTTATTTTCCTTGTGATTAGTATGATTTGAATGTTTATATTAGTTTTGCTATGTAGTAGTTTGTGGATTTTACCTCATGAATATTTAGATCTGAATCGTTGGTGAAGAAATCATGAATGAAAGGTTGCATTCTTCGGAGCCTGCGACAGTCTACATCACGGCTGGGAATACCTAGTAAACCCTAATTCATGATAATCTGTGTTGGTGATTTAAGTATAACCATGTCCATTTGTGTAATTAGGGGTTTGGTACAAAGATGGGTGAACTCGAAACACTCTATTATGGGTTTGGAGGTGCGGAGTGCACACTCATATAAGTTTTTACGAGTTTACGTATGTAAATGATCAAGTAGAGTTCGAAAAGCAACTTAAAAGACACAAAAATTCGGTTTTGATAAAAACAGTGTCACAGGCGCCAGCCTGTGAGACAGGCGCCCGCCTGTCAAGTTTTTTCAAGAGGAGTTTTGGACAGGTTCTAGCTCGGGTTTCAGGTTTTCACAGGCCAACCACAGGCGCCCGCCTGTGACCCGAATTTGCGAATTGATGTGTCTTTTCATTGTTTTTCAGCATTTTCTTCCATATAACACCTTTCCAAAAAGGTGTTTATATGTTAGAACATTATTTAACCAACATATAGATCATTTTGAGAGCATAGAATAAAGATATTCAAGTTCTTCTTCATCTTTGAGAGTCAATAACTTCTTACAAAACTCCATTAGTAATCTTTTCTTTTGGTGCCAAAAGAGAAGGGAAAGGTAGTCTTATCTCACAAGAGTATTCGTGCAACCCGGGGCATCGTATAAGGGTCGAATAACTATTGTAGGAAAGTCTTCTACACGATTCTACGTCATATCAAGTTCACTTTTTCCTGCGTTTTTAGTTTTGACATTGTTGTGTTAATTCCCTTAGAAAGAAACCAATTTTACAACAATCTACAAAAGTTATTTCTGTAATTTCTGCAATGTCAAGTGTCAAGGAGATGACTACAAACTTTGGAAAATTGGAAAAGTTTGAAGGTGTCAATTTTAGAAGATGGCAAAGGAAGATGCATTTTCTGCTAACAACATTGAAAGTTGTGTATGTGTTGAGTACACCGATGCATGAAGTGATGGATGATGGACCATTGGAAGAACTGAGAAGGAAGAACAAATGGGAGAATGATGACTACATCTGTAGAGGCCACATTCTAAACGGTATGTTTGATTCACTGTTTGACATTTACCAAAATGTTGAGTCTGCAAAAGAACTTTGGATTCACTAGAGTCTAAATACATGAATGAAGATGCCTCTAGTAAAAAGTTCTTGGTTGATAATTTCATGAAATATAACATGGTAGATTCAAGGTCGGTAATGGAACAGTATAATGAATTACTGCGCATTTTGGGTCAATTTGCACAACATAAAATGGAAATGGATGAGTCTATTTCGGTGTCAAGCATTATAGATAAATTACCACCATCCTGGAAAGATTTTAAACATATGTTAAAACACAAAAAGGAAGAATTATCTCTGGTAGAACTTGGTAGTCACTTGCGTATAGAGGAATCTCTAAGGGCGCAAGAAGGCGGTAAAACCAAGGGTAAAGAGGTAATGGATTCGACCTCTATCAATATGATGGAAGCCGGTGAATGTTCATATAAGAACAAAGGAAAAGATAAGAAAAAGTCTTCCAAAAACAATGGTAAAGATACCAACAAAAAACCGAAAGGTGCTTGTTGGAATTGCGGAAAAACTGGACATTTCAGGGTTGATTGTCGAGTAAGGAAGAAAGGACCAAACAACAGTTCGGGGCAAGGGTCTAAGGACCAAGGTGCTCCTAAACATCATGGTCAGAATATTACTTGTGGATTTAATTCCAATGTGAATTTTGTACCACTAATTTCTGAGGCATTTTATATGCAGGATGATGATGTTGCTTGGTGGATTGACTCGGGGTGCAAAGAGACACGTTTGCAAGGATCGAAGCTGGTTTAAAAACTATGAACCTGTGATCGATGGATCCATGCTACTTATGGGAAACGAGTCAATGGCTGCCATAGTTGGAAGTGGAAGTGTTGTTTTATCTTTTAGTTTTGGAAAATGTATTATTTTAAAACATGTGTTGCATGCTCCGTGTATACGGAAAAACTTGGTTTCAGGTAGTATATTATGTAAAGAAGGTTATAAACAAGTCTATGAGCCGGATAAGTACATTTTAAGTAAATGTGGTGTATTTATTGGATTTGGTTACTTATGTAATTGTATGTTTATGTTAAATATTCAGCATGATGTTGTAAATAATGTTGTTGCAATTCATGATGTTAATAGTTCTGTTTTGTGGCATGCTCGGTTGGGACATGTTCATTATAAACGTATGTTGGTAATGTCTAAAAATGAGTTAATTCCATCTTTTGACATGAATATGAATAAGTGTAATACTTGTATGTTAAATAAAATTGTGAGACAACCTTTTCATAGTGTTGAAAGGTCGTCTTCCGTTTTAGAACTTATTCATAGTGATCTTTGTGATTTCTATGCTACGCCTTCTTTTGGTAATAAAAAATATGTAGTAACCTTTATAGATGATTGCACTCGGTTTTGTTATGTATTTCTACTTCATTCTAAAGATGAGGCAATAGACAAATTTAAAATCTATAAAAATGAGGTAGAATTACAATTAAGCTCTAAAATAAAAAGGTTGCGTACCGATCGAGGTGGTGAATATTTTGGTCCAACCTTTTTCGGGTCATGTGGTATAATACATGAGGTTACAGCGCCGTATACGCCACAACAAAATGGCATAGCGGAAAGGAAAAACCGTACTCTTAAAGAGATGGTTAATTCCATGTTATCTTACTCTGGTTTAAGTGAGGGATTTTGGGGAGAAGCCATGTTAACGGCTTGTTATTTGCTGAATAGAATTCCAAATAAAAGGAATCCTATTACCCCATATGAACTTTGGTTCAAAAAGAAGCCAAACTTGAATTATCTACGAGTTTGGGGTTGTAGGGCTGTTGTAAGACTTACCGTGCCTAAGATTAAAACCTTGGGTGAAAGAGGCATTGATTGTATCTTTATTGGATATGCTTTTCATTCCAAAGCATATAGGTTCTATGTAGCCTAATGATTCCGTTGCTGTTCATTCTGTGATTGAGTCAAGGGATGCCATCTTTGATGAACATCGGTTTACTTCTATACCGAGGCCGAAAGATATCACTCCTACTATTGATGGAGTCGAGAACAACAATGGTGTTGATTCTCAAGATGAGCCTTTAGAGCTTTGTAAAAGCAAAAGGGCTCGGAAAGCAAAGTCTTTTGGACCCGACTATCAAACTTACTTTGTGGAAGGAACAAGAGATGAAGTAGGATTTCAATACTCATATTGTTATAATATTGATGAGGATCCTAAGACGTTTAAGTAGGCTATGGAGTCTCGAGATGTGTCATTTTGGAAAGAAGCTGTCAATGATGAGATGGATTCCATAATGGGAAACAACACGTGGATTCTTGCGGATCTTCCGCATTGTTGCAAACCTTTGGGTTGCAAGTGGATATTTAAAAGAAAGATGAAAGTTGACGGTACTGTCGACGAGTATAAAGCCAGATTGGTAATTCAAGGCTTTAGGCAAAAGGAAGGTATTGATTATTTTGATACCTATGCACCGGTTGCTAGAATCTCCACAATCAGATTGTTGATTTGTAACATCCCGACTTTTCGTAAAAGGGTAAAATAGTCATTGGTTGTATTTACTACGACCTAATTATTATTTATTCTATTAAAAAGGAATTAATTAAGAATTTTGGAAAAGATTGTTATTATGGAATAATATATTGATTATTAAAAGGATTTTAATAATTAGTATTTAAGGAAATAATTTCCTTAATTCCTTCATAACATCAAGTCACGCTGCTTTAGAAAAAAATAGAAGAAGGAACGGCGCACACAGAGAGGCGACGCGGAGAAGAAAGCGAAATAAAAGGAAGAACCGTGTGATCAATCCGTTCATCTGATCAAGATGCCGCAGGAGAGAAAAGTGATCGCACGAGGAGACGCAACTTTGGAAAACAACATCTCTCGGTTTCGTAAGTTTTCGCTTAGCCCTAGTTTTTGGTATTCGTAGAGTTCGATTCTTGGAAAATTCGTATCTTTCAATCCGTAACTCGTTTCGCAGCCTACGAGTAGTCGAAACGATCGTCTTGAAGCGTAGAATAATCTAAAAATAGGTTCGCAGCAGTAAACCCAGGTAATCTTCAGTTACTGCACTTTTTCAGTTTCGTTTTTCGGCACGTAAATAGGATTTTAGGGTTTGTTGTTGATCAAATAGGTTTTGGGGTTGAGGATCAACAACCGTTGCGCTTGCTTTGGTGTTTTGTCGTCGGTGTTGCAGTGCAATTAAGGTAAGAGGCTCTTCCTATGATTCCAATTATCGTTTATAAGCTTAGATCATGTTTTGAGACGTTTTAATGCTGTAGACATGACGAGTCTTTGGTTGATCAATGATCATAGATGCTATGGTATGATTAGATAAGCTTTTATGTGGTTTTATGTGTTAAATTTGTCGTTATTTAGGACGTAAGGGATTAGAAATCGAGTTGTGAAGATTGTAGGGTTCGGGCAAAACCCAGCGTACGGGCGTCCGTATTAGTGTACGGGCGTTTGCGATGCGTTGCGCTCAAACGGGCGTTTGGGTATTCCGGACGGGCGTTTGAGGTGTGACTTTTGATTCAGATGTAGCCCTTTTTGACGGACGGGCGTTTGAGGTTAGTGAACGGGCGTTCGGTTTCGGACGGGCGTCCATAGGGTTTTAAACGGGCGTTCGGAGTTAGACGGGCGTTTAGGCTTTTCAAACGGGCGTTTGATCTCGTTTTATTTGTTTTCACGGTTTTCATCGTTTCAGCCTTAGTTTCGGTTTTATACACATGTGTTTACCGTTTTAAACCCTTAAGCATGATATATTAACATTGAATAAATATAAACAAGCCCGAATTGAGCTTCGATTCGTTCGCTTAAAACACCGAATGTACTCTTAAAGGGAGTTGAAGTTCGGATCCGTCGGAAGAGCATGATAGGCTTGTGCTTTGATGAGTTAGCATTCATCAATGTCCGTGTAATTGCTAGGACTTGTCCGTGTCTAAGTGGTCTAGGAAGAGAGTAGTTTGTGTGAGGGAGATTATTTGAAAACACTTAGGTGGCTAGTTAATCATCCTAATAATCAACGTACTTGACTAGTAAAAGATTAAACAACATGTCTCTCTTGGCTAGGCACCAGCTAAATCGCGATGCATGTGCTACCTCTCGAAGGTGGAGGAACTCGTAGGTCAAAAGACCCTAAGTACGCAGGGACTCCGCCGAGACGCGCATGCTATCGGAGTCTACCTTTTCTAGACTTCGTGGATATTGGTGTGATCCACTAATATGTTGCAAAAGAGTGTCCCCGAGGTGGAAGAACTCCGTAGGTCATAATGACCCTAAGTACGGAGGACTCGCCGAGGTGGATGCGCGTAGGCCCTTGAGTGCGGTTGTAACATAGATAAGCTAAGTAGAAACGTTTAGTCAATTCATGTTGATGGACATGAAATGAACCCTAGATTGAGTCGGTCATACATAAACAACTAAACGATTAAATATCTTTTCTTTATGAATTATAATTGTTGTCATAGCTTCTCACTTTTACTAAGTACTTTGTACTTACCTCCTTTGCATTTTCTTTTGTATGCATTGTGGGGTGAGAAGACGAACAAGTTGATCAAGTGTAGACGACGGCTTTTGAAGACTTAAAGTCTTGACGAAGCTTCTAGATTATTTTCTTTGTAAAGGTTGTATTAGACTAGTTGTATCTCTTCTCTTAGATTTGTTGTACTTCTACTTTTAAGGCATCGTATTGTATAAGTCTTTGGGTTTTTCATCGTTGTAATCTTAACTATCCATCTTTAGTATGGTTAATTTCTATTCATAGTAGCTTTTATGTTTTTACCCGAGTCTTTTTAGCTTCCGTTTGCTTTTATTTGATACGACGACGTAGAGGCTTGCGTATAATATTAGATTTATTTAATGCTATACGCGCCGAACGTTTCTCTTCCGGATAAGGGCTCGGTATCCGGGAGCGGGGCGTTACAGTTGGTATCAGAGAGAAGAGTCCTTTCTATTCTAGGCTTCTCTTCCTCTAAGATAAGAATCCTTTAGACCTTCTAGAACTTGAGTTTGGTGGTAACCCTCGTATGACTAAGAATCCTTAAACCGTGGTCAAGTTATCGACCTAGTGAGGAGTCTTCCGAGACGAAGGTTAGGTTGAGTTCTCGCTCACATCTTTCATGTGAACACCTCAGGTTTGTTCCTTCTAGTATCCTTAGTAGAAACTCTCCTTCTTTTGAAGTTCCAAACCGTAGCTTGTCACATAGGGTTAGGTGAAACCCCTTAAGTAAAGCTTTGGGATCGGAGTCTTATGCCTACACCTTAAAGTCGAGGTCCTCTTGGTTGATTTCCTTTTTCCTTACTTTCCCTATTGAAATCTCTTCACCTTCTCCACACGAATATCTAAGTTTACTCTTATCTTGGCCTAACTTTGTTTACTCTTATCTTGGCCTAACTTTGTAGAGAATGGTATTTGATTCAAATTTCTCTACCAAATCCTCCACTTTCTCTTTTCACTATCACTTGGTTGAGTTCATCAACATTCTTTGACCTTTGCTTTGCTTGAGATGGTTCTACACGAACTCCATGTGTAACTCTATTATTTTCAAGTACTCCTCAGTCGTTTCAACTCATAGTGTTAAAAGTCTCTTACTTTGGCATAAACTTTTCATTGTCCTCGTGTTTGGACTTATCCAACATGAGTGAATGCTTTTGTTTCCATGTTCTCCCTTTAACATAAGACTGTCTTCCCCTACTTTAAAAATTCTGCAAATTTTCAGCGAAGTAGATTTCTGTCTTATCTACAATTTCTCTTTTTACACCAACTCGATAATCATTATGGATTATTCAGAAAATTCATGTTTATACCGGACACTCTGTCCAGAAAATCTGCAGCAGCACCTTCACTTCTTCTTCTGTTTTGAACAGGTTAAACATCTTTAAATGACCTGAATTTTTGATATGTTGCAGACAAAACTTCTATCTACAATTTTCCTTTTGAAATTAAGCTCAGATTCGTTTTCGTTTGATCTCGATTTGCAATTCAACTCAGTGTTTAATAATCTGGAAATTCTGGCAGCTTGTGCAATCGTCAGAAATAACTGTTTTTGACCAACTTATTTTCATTCAAAAATTCCGATATTTTTATACCACCTGGAAAACTCCAGTATCTAAATCTTTTCTCTTTGGATCGTGCTCAAATTCTTCTTCGTTTGTTCTGTACAAATCGATAATGTCAGAACCAGAGTAAAAATCCTACACAGCAACCTAAAAGGAATTTTCACCTCCTTGACTTAGAGTTTGGGCTAAGAGGGTAGTAAGTTACAACTGTTATGTTTAGGAGTTCCCCGAAGTTTGATCTCCTTCGAGTTAAACCTTTTAGTAGGATGCTTATAAAGCTAACGTTATAGTTTCTTTTGCGTTGTTAAACGAGAACCAAAATGCTATCCTCCAACATGCCATGTTTGATGTTCGACCCTTTTCGTGCCCCGTTATAAATATACCTTTTCCGGTAATTTGTTTCTCATGTAATCCCTCACTTGAGATCTTTAAACACAACAAATCCTCTCTGCTTGGTGTCATGAATTATCTCCGAGACATATCTCCATAAGCCCTTCTTTTGAACAAATTCATTCTTTCTTACTTTTCAATTCAAGAAACAAATTCTCGTCAAAGTTTGCTGAACCTCCTGATGTCAGAACATTCCTTTTTACTTGTGTTTATTCCAGCTTCCCTCCTAAGGGTAGTGTCGATAATGTAACTATTTCACCTAATGCTGCATGTTCCTTTAAGGTATGCATATCTTCGTTTGCTGGTCATATTTTTTTTTAAGCCTATCATGACATTCCTCTTCAGTTACTTATCTTTAACCTTCTATCAATTTTTGCTAAACTAGTTTCAAGCAGAAGGCGGAATTTTTCAAGATGCCTTCCGAACTTATTTAGCCAACCGACGTTTGAATTCCTAAACTTCTGATTTTCATTTCAGATTATTTTACCTTGTACCCTTCAGTTTTAAATCTCTTTCGGGCCATTTAGAGCCATGAACCTCCATATACATCATTTTGCTTTCCACTTTCTGTTTTGGCGTTTCTACTACAATTTTGTTACACCGGTTGAAAGTCTATTTTATTTTAACCGTTTCATTTCCACACGGGGAATAACCTTGAGCATTTATTCCTTGGCAGTGTACTATTCCTCTCGAGTAAAGTGCAACCTTGAACCTTTTATTTGAGTCGTCAATGATCGTTTAAACTTCCTTTGAAGGTTTGAATTAATTCTTTGAAATCAAACCTTACCCGACAATTCTAAAGTGTCATTTCCTCTTCACTCAAAATCTTGTTTGCCGCTTACTTATCCAAACTATGGATATTCCCTTACAATTTCTTGGGGAAAATTTCTATTTCTTTTAAATCTCGTAATAACCTCTCTTTGACTATTGCAAACTTGGACACTTCTTGACAAGTGTTTATCTTATTCTGAGACCTTTTGGTGTACTCGTTTTGTCTCCATGGCTCCTTCATGTTGAGATTCTTGCTCTCTTTTGATTTCCATCTTTTAGTCCTTCTGGTGCTCGACCTTGCACCTTTACTTTGCAATTCTGTTGTGTGATGTTTCCCTTACGAAACTCATGTGAACTGAAGATTTTTCTAGTTCGCCAACATCCATCTTTGTTAACCAAATGATTAACAATCAAGGTCACTTCCTTAATGTTCTCAAGCTCGGTGCTCTCTTTTCATACATTGAGAATATCTTCAAGTCCATCTCGGTGATGTTTCCTTTAACGTCTCCACTTTCTAAAGGTTTATACGAAAGCCTATTACCATCCTTTCAAGTTGCCTCTCGAAGTCCTTGTAGACCACCGCATCTTGCGTAATTCCACTCTCTCAAAAGAATTTCATCTCGCAAGGTGTTCTTTTGTTTTTCTTCTTGTGGCTATCTTTTGTATTATGATACACAAGGCCTCTTTCTTCATTCCAACCAACTTCAACTTTCTTCAACGCGGTTTTTTCTTGTTTTGCTTGTAACCCAAGCAACCTTCCTTATTTCAATTGCATTGTACCCTTCCTTGGCTTACCTAGTTGACATACCACCCCGGTACTCAACTTGTCACTTCTCAACTTCTTTTATTTTTCAAGCTAACCCTAATTGGCACGAGGATTGGATCAGACCGTCAGAGAGAAAGGATGGCAGATGCATGTTCTCCATCCCAACGAGACACGTAAGTCCTACCGCCGGGATCCTTGCGCTCTTCAAAGAAGCTCGTGGTTTCATGATGGAAGTTGAGATCGAAAGAAGTCAAGTGTGCCGTGTGCGCTTTCGGCCGGGAAGATTCAAATTTCCGGGTATAGGTCGCAGGAGCAATCAAGGAGTGGTAAACCGATGATTTCAAGATTCGAGGAAGTTGATGAGTTCGTGAAGAAACAAGACAAGACCCAGTTGTTTCCGGTTACAAGTGAGTGGCTGGAGCCCAACCAACCATTGGTCATGAATTAGATGAAGATAGCAACCGTTGGTAGCGGAATCAGCTTTGGGATTCCGATTGCGGAAGATTGGGTAGGACAATGAAGAATGGAAACCTCGAGATGACAATTGCAGTTCCTCTCGGAGCGACCAAGAAGTACAAGAACAAGAACAATACTACTGGAGATCTTTCATGAAGATAGAGATAGAGCAACACGAGTTTCTGGAATGAGTTGGAGCGACAACAGAATACGAGACTAGATTTGATACAACAAGCCAACGAGAAGATCGAAGTGGATCGTCGCAACCTCAAGTTGCCTCATTACAAGCAAAAGAGTTGGGAAGATGGAAGAAGAAGACTGTGCAAGTTAGGAGACGAAACGCTTCGCAAAGTCCAGAGTTCAAGTACCTCTCGGTTACATTCGAGTTTCGAGGACGAAACTCCTCTTAAGGGGGGAGGAATGTAACATCCCGACTTTTCGTAAAAGGGTAAAATAGTCATTGGTTGTATTTACTACGACCTAATTATTATTTATTCTATTAAAAAGGAATTAATTAAGAATTTTGGAAAAGATTGTTATTATGGAATAATATATTGATTATTAAAAGGATTTTAATAATTAGTATTTAAGGAAATAATTTCCTTAATTCCTTCATAACATCAAGTCACGCTGCTTTAGAAAAAAATAGAAGAAGGAACGGCGCACACAGAGAGGCGACGCGGAGAAGAAAGCGAAATAAAAGGAAGAACCGTGTGATCAATCCGTTCATCTGATCAAGATGCCGCAGGAGAGAAAAGTGATCAGCGCGAGGAGACGCAACTTTGGAAAACAACATCTCTCGGTTTCGTAAGTTTTCAGTTTAGCCCTAGTTTTTGGTATTCGTAGAGTTCGATTCTTGGAAAATTCGTATCTTTCAATCCGTAACTCTGTTTCGCAGCCATGAGTAGTCGAAACGATCGTCTTGAAGCGTAGAATAATCTAAAAATAGGTTCGCAGCAGTAAACCCAGGTAATCTTTAGTTACTGCACTTTTTCAGTTTCGTTTTTCGGCACAAAAATAGGATTTTAGGGTTTGTTGTTGATCAAATAGGTTTTGGGGTTGAGGATCAACAACTCGTTGCGCTTGCTTGGTGTTTTGTCGTCGGTGTTGCAAATTAAGGTAAGAGGCTCTTCCTATGATTCCAATTATCGTTTATAAGCTTAGATCATGTTTTGAGACGTTTTAATGCTGATGTGACGAGTCTTTGGTTGATCAATGATCATAGATGCTATGGTATGATTAGATAAGCTTTTATGTGGTTTTATGTGTTAAATTTGTCGTTATTTAGGACAAAGGATTAGAAATCGAGTTGTGAAGATTGTAGGGTTCGGGCAAAACCTGTGCGTACGGGCGTCCGTATTGTGCGTACGGGCGTTTGCGATGCGTTGCGCCTCAAACGGGCGTTTGGGTATTCCGACGGGCGTTTGAGGTGTGACTTTTGATTCAGATGTAGCCCTTTTTGACGGACGGGCGTTTGAGGTTAGTGAACGGGCGTTCGGTTTCGGACGGGCGTCCATAGGGTTTTAAACGGGCGTTCGGAGTTAGACGGGCGTTTAGGCTTTTCAAACGGGCGTTTGATCCGTTTTATTTGTTTTCACGGTTTTCATCGTTTCAAATTAGTTTCGGTTTTATACACATGTGTTTACCGTTTTAAACCCTTAAGCATGATATATTAACATTGAATAAATATAAACAAGCCCGAATTGAGCTTCGATTCGTTCGCTTAAAACACCGAATGTACTCTTAAAGGGAGTTGAAGTTCGGATCCGTCGGAAGAGCATGATAGGCTTGTGCTTTGATGAGTTAGCATTCATCAATGTCTCGTGTAATTGCTAGGACTTGTCCGTGTCTAAAGGGTCTAGGAAGAGAGTAGTTTGTGTGAGGGAGATTATTTGAAAACACTTAGGTGGCTAGTTAATCATCCTAATAATCAACGTACTTGACTAGTAAAAGATTAAACAACATGTCTCTCTTGGCTAGGCACCAGGCTAAATCGCGATGCATGTGCTACCTCTGAAGGTGGAGGAACTCGTAGGTCAAAAGACCCTAAGTACAGAGGGACTCCGCTGAGACGCGCATGCTATCGGAGTCTACCTTTTCTAGACTTCGTGGATATTGGTGTGATCCACTAATATGTTGCAAAAGAGTGTCCCTGAGGTGGAAGAACTCCGTAGGTCATAATGACCCTAAGTACGGAGGGACTCTGCTGAGGTGGATGCGCGTAGGCCCTTGAGTGCGGTTGTTACATAGATAAGCTAAGTAGAAACGTTTAGTCAATTCATGTTGATGGACATGAAATGAACCCTAGATTGAGTCGGTCATACATAAACAACTAAACGATTAAATATCTTTTCTTTATGAATTATAATTGTTGTCATAGCTTCTCACTTTTACTAAGTACTTTGTACTTACCTCCTTTGCATTTTCTTTTGTATGCATTGTGGGGTGAGAAGACGAACAGGTTGATCAAGTGTAGACGACGGCTTTTGAAGACTTAAAGTCTTGACGAAGCTTCTAGATTATTTTCTTTGTAAAGGTTGTATTAGACTAGTTGTATCTCTTCTCTTAGATTTGTTGTACTTCTACTTTTAAGGCATCGTATTGTATAAGTCTTTGGGTTTTTCATCGTTGTAATCTTAACTATCCATCTTTAGTATGGTTAATTTCTATTCATAGTAGCTTTTATGTTTTTACCCGAGTCTTTTTAGCTTCCGTTTGCTTTTATTTGATACGACGACGTAGGGCTTGCGTATAATATTAGATTTATTTAATGCTATACGCGCCGAACGTTTCTCTTCCGGATAAGGGCTCGGTATCCGGGAGCGGGGCGTTACACACTCCCATGGATCCTAATGAGAAACCGATGCCTAATATGGGAAATCCGATATTACAACTTGAGTATTCTCGGGTGATAGGATGTTTGATGTATGCTATGACTAGCACACGTCCAAATATTTCTTATGCGGTTGGAAAGCTAAGCAGGTTTATGAGTAATCCGAGTAGTCATCACTGGCGTGCGGTAACTCGTGTACTAAGGTATCTTAATTTGACCAAGGATTTTGGCTTGACTTATGTTTGATATCCTTCGGTATTAGAAGGATACTTAGATGCTAGTTGGATATCCAATGTAGAGGATCATTCTTCTAATAGTGGTTGGGTGTTTTTACTTGGAGGAGGTGACATTTCATGGGCTTCCAAAAAGCAAACATGCATTATTGGCTCGACTATGGAGTCGGAATTTGTTGCCTTAGCAGCCGCCGGAAAAGTGGCGGAGTGGCTTAGGAATTTGATCTATGAAATTCCTTTGTGGCCAAAACCAATATCACCCATTTCTATCCATTGTGATAGTGCATCTACCTTGTCTAAAGCATATAGTCAAGTGTATAATGGTAAGTCGCGACACCTGGGCATTAGACATAGCGCGGTATGTGAGTTGATCACTCATGGGGTGATTTCGGTTGTTTTTGTGAGATCTCAACATAATTTAGCTGATCACTTAACCAAAGGATTGGCTAGAGACTTGGTACAAAAGTCGGTAATCGGGATGGGTTTACAACCCATATAAATCTTGGTGATAGGATACCCAATTCCCCTCTAATACAATGTTAGAGGTAGAATTCAATGTGGAAGGCCTATTGTCTTAGATTTGAGCACATGATGTTGTCCTGAAGGTATGTGCTATGACCTGCAAGATTAGGTTGATGATATTCTTCTTAATGAGTCTTTTGACAAAGTGCAATTGCAGGTGCACGATCAATAAATGGCTCACCTATATGAGTATGAAGTTTGGCCGCTTCAAGGAAGTTCTAGGGTTGGCTTTCTATATGCTCAAGAATGGATATGGACACAAGGCCTATTTAATTAGTGTCAAGAATAAACTTTTGGAGTTATCTTAATTCATGTGTATATTATCTTCATGTATTCAAAATGTGTAAAGGGGTTCAATGCTTAAACACACCCCGATACTCAGATATTTGAAATGTGTAATATTACTAGGTGGTAATTCAATCTTCGTGATATTATCATTGATGCATGAATTGTTATGTTTTGACTGATCTTCAGCTACACCAAGGATTACACTTAAATGGGGGAGGAATGTTGGTGATTTAAGTATAACCATGTCTATTTGTGTAATTAGGGGTTTGGTACAAAGATGGGTGAACTCGAAACACTCTATTATGGGTTTGGAGGTGCGGAGTGCACACTCATATAAGTGTTTACGAGTTTACGGATGTAAATGATCAAGTATAGTTCGAAAAGCAACTTAAAAGACACAAAAAATTGGTTTTGAAAAAAACAGTGTCACGGCGCCCGCCTGTCAAGTTTTTTCAAGAGGAGTTTTGGATAGGTTCTAGCTCGGGTTTCAGGTCTTCACAGGCCAACCACAGGCGCCCGCCTGTGACCCAAATTTGCGAATTGATATGTCTTTTCATTGTTTTTCAGCAGTTTCTTCCATATAACACCTTTCCAAAAAGGTGTCTATATGTTAGAACGTTTTTTAACCAATAGATAGATCATTTTGAGAGCATAGAATAAAGATATTCAAGTTCTTCTTCATCTTTGAGAGTCAATAACTTCTTACAAAACTCCATTAGTAATCTTTTCTTTTGGTGCCAAAAAGAGAAGGGAAACGTAGTCTTATCTCACAAGAGTATTCGTGCAACCCGGGGCATCGTATAAGGGTCGAATAACTTTTGTAGGAAAGTGTTCTACACGATTCTACGTCATATCAAGTTCACTTTTTCCTGCGTTTTTAGTTTTGACATTGTTGTGTTAATTCATTTAGAAAGAAACCAATTTTACAACAATCTGCATCAGCTACGTCTGATCGGCAGATTTAATTTACATGTTGTTAGCATGATCAACTATATGCATGTTTTTGTAAATTAACATGAAGGACTTGCAAGGTGAGTGTTAGTTCGGATGATGTCTTGATCGATCCTTAAGAACGTGCTAGTCAATCCACGATAGCTTCTTAGGGAGGTCCTCGGTATTGAACCGGCTAGTCCTAATTCTTATTGCTTGTGAATTAATACAACCAACGAAGGAGGTTAATTGCACATAGGCACCTACTGTCCTTTCAATGGAAGTTGCGTAACATTAAGGATTAGCACCCGTAGCTGTGAAAGATCTAAAATTTACCAACGGGGATGATTGATACATAATGTTGGGGGAATAACTAATCACTCATAGTTAGACTAATTCTTATAAAACTCATAAGGGTACACTTGTGTTTGATCTTGTGTGTTTTGGCACTAACACTTTTACTTATATGTTCTATAGTTGGGCGTAGACCATAGTTTTGACAAAATAACTCGATCTAGATTAATCTATGTTTTTACGGGACTCTATGGGATTTGACCTTGACTCGCCAGTACTCTGCTACGATAGACCTAGTCCTATTGCTAGTAAGCGTCTGATGCACGATCAATACCCTTTTAGTTCTGGTTCTTCTTCTTTTCCTGATTCAGACTGAGTTTATGAATCTGATGCTGTTGAATCATCACTTTCTTCTGATCTTTCTTGACTCTTCATCCTTATTAGCCTTTCCCAACTCTTTATCCTTATCAGCCTTTCCTGACTCTTTTGTCTGTAGAGATGTAAGGATCCCTTTTTGTAAGTTAGGATCTCCCTGAGAGTCATTATCATCATCATTGTCATCATCATCCTTCTTAGTTGAGCTTGAGGTCCAATCCCCGTCAGTTTTCTCCAATGTCTGCTTCTAATTTTTGAGTATCCAGTGATTAGAAAATCATTGGAATCAAACAATTGTCCCAAGTGGGTGATGTTGTATAGTGCAAAAATCCATGGTTCTTCAGCTTCCAAAAATTCTCTCTTTTCTGCCTGATTCTTGATTGAGCTAAACTTCCAATAATGATAGGCATCTAGCCTTCTACAATCAGCTTCAATTAGTTTACCAATATCTGGTGGAGGAACAACTTTTGTTAGAGAACTGGGAGTCTTTTGAATTTTAGTTACTTCAATTTATCTCGGAGCTTCCAAAGAGGCTTCAGTTGCAACAACCTTCTCAGTTTCAGTTTTGCTGGTTTGTTCTTCAGTAATAACTAGAGTGATAATTTTGTCAGTTTTAGCTTGTGGGACCACTACAGGTTCGGTAACCTGTCCAGCTTCACCTTTTTCATCTTTTTGATTCTCTTTCAGTTCAGCAGCCAATCCTTCTTCAGTTTTCTCAGTGGCTTCGTTTTCTTCAATTTATTTTCTTTGACTTACTTCTTCAACAAGATCATCCAATGTTATGACTTGTTTTTGAACAGATTTCTCAGCTTCATCTTTGTTTTCAGACTGATATGCTTCAAACTCCTTGATTGAATCTTCATATTCTATTTTAGATGCTGATTTTTACAGGGTTGACTTTGATTTAGCTAGGAAACTGAGCATGCCTGCTATTTCCGGTGTACTTTCATCATCATCACTTTCAGTTATCTCTTCAACAAATTTAGTTTCCAGAACTGGTTCCCCTTGAGTGTCAGCTTCAAGTAATTCTGGAAAGATTTCTTGAGGTTCAGCAACCGATTCCATTGTAACAGAAACTTCTTCTAGTTTAGTGGGGGTTTCTTCATCAGATTTTGCTTTCTTTGCTGACCGGCTTTCAGTGTCTGAAAGCTGTGATTTTGCTTGGTGATACTTCCTTTCTTTTCTCAGTTGTCTCATAAATCCTGGTTTCTACAATTTCTTCCAGTTTTCTTCTTTTCTCTTTCAGTTTCTCCACTTCTTCCATTGCGCCCACTCATGTAAGAATTGTCTTGGAGGTTTTCTTTCTCTTCTTTTTTGGTTCAGTTTCAGAAGCGTCAGCTTTCCTTTTGCTTGACTTGGTCTTCTTATGTTTGTCTGCAATCTTTCCTTCCACTACTGCTGTTGATTCTCTTTTGGCAATTCCAAAGTGATTGTGAATCCTTTGTACCAACAAGGCAAGAGTCTTTTTGTGATAGAATCTTCCTTTCTTCGCATCTATCGTTTTCTTTGGTTTCTCTAAAGTGACTTGACCTACCAGTTGATCAAGAATATATCTCTTCCAATTAAATTTTTCTTCAAACCAAATCACATAAAGTAAATCTATCTTGGTGCCAGCTAGATTACTAAAATTCCCAGCACTTTCAATGACACATTTGGCCAACATTTGAGTGAAATAACCAAACTCTAGTTTTAGGAATCCAAGCTTTCATGATAACGGAACATTTGTGTTTGCATCACTTGCAACTATTTTCCATAGATATTCTCTTTGTTCTTTATTAACATTGATAGAGGATGAGTATCCAGAAATGTTGAACCCGAAGATTTCTGCTATAAGGTTCTCAGTAACCTTAACTTCCTTTTGATTGACTGTGGTGGTGTAGGTGTAGATATCTTCTTCTATAGTTGTTGCTCCAAATTCTTAGAAATCTCCTATGCTTTCCAAGCATACACTATCCAGAGCAATGTTGAAAACTTCTTCAAGACCTTTAATTCTTCTTATTTTCTCCACAATCTGCTTGGCAAAGTCTGAATTTCCATGTTTTTCTAGGTATTGATCAAGTGACATGATCAATCCTGATTCCACTCTTGTGTAGGTCATGATTTCTGAAAGGGTAGAAGTTTGAAATATTTTGAAGACAAAGTGAATTCTTTAAGTAGGGGAGCAATAAAACTGAGTAGTAAATATTTTGATGAAAGAGGGAGGATGGTATTTATAGATTGATGGCAGATGAGCATTTGATAGAATTTGGGTGGGTTAAACGTCTTGTCATAAATCACATTCCGTTTTCAGATGCAAGAAGGTGGTATTTAGTGGAGATGGACGGTTGAGATCTGTGTAGGTTATGACTTTTCTGCCAACCGTAGCTAGTGTCAGTAAATGTACTTGATGCACTGTATCTCCAGCTGTGAATATCCTGCTTTGAGCTTATCCAAACATGAGTCAATCTTCAGTTTGTATCTTCTGAATCGGTTTCACTTTCTAAGTTGTGAAAGATGACTTTGACTCAGTTTTTTAAAAAGTCAGCATTTGATACTTCCTCAAAAATTAGTTTTTCTCCTGCAAAACAAGTTAAGATCTTTTTGGTACCCATACATGTTTGGATTCTTTCTGGTTAGTCTTTGGATTAATTCTTGAACCATGTAAATATGGTTTCTTTTTCATTGAATTAATCTCCTCTTTTAGAGCTTTGAAAATTTTAAGGATTGAGCTCATTTCTCTCATATATCTTTCTTGACTTCTTGACTTACTAGAATCCATGTTAGATCTATAGGTTTTCACATAATTCCATTTTTTGGCTTAACAGTCTTATCTATATATTGTTAGACGTATTTTAGTTTTAATAATGAGTGCCAGACTAGCTGTTATAGAGCAAAGGCAAAAAGATGTCTAGATCAAATGTATAGGTTTATTAGAGTTTGATCTTTGTATAGGTTTGATCAAACAAGCACTATAAAGAGGTCAGCTGACTTGATCAATAGACCTATATAGGTCGGTAAGGTGTCTAGGTCAGTAAATTCTAGAACCTGCTGATTGCTGAAGGCTGAGGGTTCAGACTCATTAATAAAGGCTAAATGATCAAACTTAGTAATTCAAGTCAAGTATATGGTATCAGAAGTTAGGGAAGTTTGTGATAACCTAAACTGATCACATATACCTTGTGTAGAAGGTCTAAGTTCCATAAAAATTTAAATGGTGATTGGAACTTGGTTTTGTTTAAAATGGTGTACTCTAACATAATAATAAAAAGTTAAATGAGAAGCAATCAGCTGAAGTGTTTATCAAGACACAACATACTAAAAGTCAGCTGATAATCAAGGACATCAGCAGACTAACAATCAAATATCTGTTGAATGTTTAATTCGAGTTAATCCAAGTTTTCCTGAAGATTAAATGGATAAGGATGATCTACAAGCCTTGGATTAATTAGTCAATCAATGGACAAGATAAAATGGACGTTGTAAGGATTTTAGAGCCTTGTTAAATGGAATTATATCATTGGTTGATAGACTGGACTGTCAGAAGGACACTGTCAGTGTCAGTCAGGTACATCAGAGGATTTTCAGGAATATTCAGACAATCCTGTAATGGTTATCATTCAATTTCAAATTCAAATTACATGATCTACACCTATAAATAAAGGACTCCTGATTCAGATTGCAATATACGAAGATAAGAAGTTTTAGAGCAAGAAATTAATAAAAGTGCAATCTAACCCTGCTGATACATAAAGCTTTAAATCTACTCATCAAGTTCTTCTTCAAGTGTTTCCTGCAAATCAAGACTTATCCAGATTACATACTTGAAGAACTCAAGTTGCTGATTCATTCATCCTGATCAAAGACTACTGAAAGCAGAATCACTTTCTTGATTCAACCCTTCTTTTACAAGAAGTTTGCTAAAGACATTGAAGCACTTTTGGTGTCAAGAACTGTTGTTGTGGGGGGGATCTAGTGAAGAGGTAATCCTACCCTTCAAGGACAAGTGGAATACTTTGAAGCAGCAATCCTACCTATTTCTAGTGTTTAGTTTGTGAAGCCATAGTCATTGGTCGAGGACAAACTATTTAGGGATTTTTGTAACTACTACTCAAGAATCTCTAGTGAATTTCCTCCAACATCACAGGAGACGAGTGGTATGACAGGATTACACCACCTGGAACCACTATAAATCTTGCCTACTTTACTTTACTACATTTACTTTATGCAATTACGTTATATGCATGCTTATCACATCAAACATACTGAACTAGCTATTGAATCACACCACTTACACTACTGAGTATCTTATACTTAGTATCATATTTAAATCAACAAGTAACAAGGCTCAATTTAATTATATTCTGCTGCAACAAATTCAAGAGATTTAATATTCAGCAGACTACGATAGTCAGCAGACTACTGATAGTCAGCAGACTATTAACCCTGCTGAGGTTTTAAAACTCCAAAAAGTTTTAAGTGTTAAGTTTATTCACCCCCTCTAAACTTAACCAAAGCATTTTCAAGGGACCAACAATTGGTATTAAAGCAGAGATTATGTTCTGAAGTAATCTTACTTGTTGTGCTTGTGAAAAATCTTTGAAAACTATTTAAGTTTCCATTTTTCAAAGTTTTGCATCATGGATAACAATCAGTATGCTAGGACAATGTTGTTGTGTTCTGTTGATCATTTTGATGAGTATAAGCGTCGTATGCAGGCTTATCTAGCTGCAACACATGATGAAATAATGGATGTGCTGACATATGGACCACTTGAGATAACAAAAGTCATAACTGTTGATGGCCTAAATTAGACAATTCCAAAGCCAAAGAATGAATGGGGTGCTAAAGATAGAAAGAGGTCAAACCTTAACAATATTGCAATTGACATTATTTACAGAACTTTAGATAGCAATATGTACATGAAGGTGAAAGATTGCAAGACTTCCAAAGAACTATGGGAGAAACTTCAACTTATTTGCGAAGGCACTGATGCAATCAAGAAGAACAAGATTAGTGTGGCCAAGCAAAAGTTTCAAGAGTTCAAAATGAAATCAAATGACATAATTGAATAGATGGAATCAAGGTTCAATACAATTCTAGATGAACTCACCCTGCTGAATGTTGTTTATACAAGAGAAGAGATCAACACCAGGATTCTCAAGGCACTACTTGCAAAAGAAGTCTGGGAGATGAAGGTTACTGCAATGGAGGAGTCTACAAGCCTATATGAGGAAGACACCTTCAAATTGTTCTCTAATCTTAAGGCCTTTGAATTCAACAAGGATCTAGTTCCAAATGCTGAAAAAGAAGCAACAAAGACAACTGCACTAGCTACTGCACATGTTGAAGAATCATCAAATGTGCAAGATGATGTTCGGGAAGAAATGCAAGAGCAAATTGCCCTACTGACAATAAAATTACAATGATGAAATCTGGAAAGGCAACTCCAAGGAATTATGGCAAGAAGTCTCCTGAGAAAAAAGGAAGAATTTAAAAAGGATCATGACTTTTTGTGCTTTTATTGCAAGAAACCAGGACATTTCAAACCCGACTGTCCTGAATTGAAACAAAAGAAGGATCCTGACTACCTAAGCTTCAATTGCAAGAAACCTAGACACTTTAGACCTGACTGTCCAGACCTGCTGAAGAACACGGGTTAGCAGAGAAGATCTGGCAAGAAAGCATTGGTTGCTGAAGATGAATCAGGCTATAAAAATGGAATCAGAAAAAAGAAATGAATCAGATAACACAGCACTCATAGCACATATGGATGATTATACTTTGATGGCTAATATGGATGAAACTGAGGAGGTATACAATTATGTATCAATGAATACTCCTGCTGATAGTGATTGTGAGTCCAATGGTGGATCTAATCCAAAAATTTCTGACACTGAAGAGCCTTTATATGCCCTCCTTAATCAACTGAGGATAATACAATCTGGTTATGAGATTGTGAAGGCTGAAAGAGAAGCACTTCAAGCAGAAATTCAAAGATTAAATGTTGAATTTAGAAATCTCAAAGGAAAGGAGAAGGATTATGAACAAAATCAACATAAACCTACGCACCTGTAGTAGCTGCTGAATCTGCTGCACAATCCAGTTCTACCACTACATTCAAATCTGGAAAGCCTTATGGTGATAAAACTGGGCTTGGATTTGAAACTCAACAATCTTTCATGGTGAATCTAGTAAGGGTGCTGAATCTAGTACCAGAATTGGTCCTAAGTTTGTACCTGCACAAAATCCAACACCTCAAAAGGTTGCTGAGGTAGTGAAATCTGATGAGAAGACTTCAAGGAAGCAAAATCAAAAGTCCAAAAGGACAGCAGATCCTAACAAAAAGGGTGCATCCAAGGGTAGGACCGCCGGACCCTCTAGACCTACTGATAGCAGACCTACTGGTCGCTCGTCGTGCAAACAACCAACCCTGGGCACCGAAACACCCCAAGGAAAATGAAGAAAGGATGGCCTTCCACCCGTCATGCCGTACGCGGTGTGCACGGGGGGATCACGGGTGCCTAAAGAAACAAAAACGACTCCTGTAAAATCTGCTGGACCACAAAAAGGGAAAAACAAGAAATACTCCAAGTATAAGAATGCTAAACCCAAGAATGTTAATCATTCAAGGGATACTTATATCAGGGGGAAAGGTAGATTGTTCCCTACTGATGAAGATTGGAATATTCTTGCCCCTGCTGCTAGAAACAATAGATATAAACATAATGCTGGGCCTAGACCTCAGCAATGGAATCGGCAGAGGACTCAGCAAGGGTCTTATCAGAGACCTCAGTAGAGACCACAATATAGGGTTGTTCCTAACAGACTGTAAACATATGGTTATACTAATTCTTTTAACAACAGAAATCACTTCAAACAGCATTATTTACCAAGAGGCCAGAAACCATATGTGAATGCTACACAATCAAATGCTAGATTCTATGGAAATGTAGCATACATATATGAACAAAAGTGCAACACTTTTCAAAGGAGACCTTATGGAAATTTGCCAAGGGTTGTGCTTACCACTGACCAATATGGACACAAACAGGTTTGGGTACCTAAAACACACTAAATTTATTTTGTAGGGTGTCTGGTACTTTGACAGTGGATGTTCCAGACATATGAAAAAGAATAAGAACAGTTTGACAAACTATGCGGCAAAGGATGGACCTAAAGTCAATTTTGGAAACAAAAGTACACCAGGATACACAAGAGGATATGGAACACTGGTGAGGAATGGTTTGACAATAAAAATGTTGCATATGTTGAAGGCTTGGACTACAACCTGCTGAGCACTGGACAATTCTATGACATGGGCTACAAAGTCACTTTTGACAAAGCCTATTGCATTGTCATGAGTGAAATGGGAGAGCAAGTTGTATTGGCTGGGAGAGGACAACTTAACATGTATATAAAAGATTGGTCTACTACAGTCCCAGAAACATGTCTTATTGTGCATACAAAGTCAGAACTGAATTGGTTATGGCATAAGAAGTTAAATCATCTCAACTTTGAAGATATCAATCAGTTGGTGAAGAAGAAGTTGGTAATTGGTTTGCCTGAGATCACTTACAAGAAGGATGGAGTTTTTGATTCCTGTCAGCAAGGTAAACAAACAAAATCAAGTTTCAAGTCAAAGACTAAACAATCAACCAAGAAAGTGTTGGAACTAATTCATATGGATCTATTTGGACCAGTTATTCCAACAAGTATAACAAGGAAGAAATGCACTCTGGTAGTTGTGGATGATTATTCAAGATTTACTTGGGTAATCTTCATGAACAAGAAAAGTGAAACACTTCAAAAGATGCCTAAACTTTTGAAGAGATTGCAAAATGAGAAAAGTGTTACAGTAGTGAAAATTAGACCAGACAAGGGTACTACGTTCCTTAACAAAGTCATAAGAGAATACTTTGAACAAAATGGTATGCTGCATCAATTAGTAGCTGTTGGAACACCTCAGCAAAAATGTTGAGAGAAGAAACATGACTTTGAAGGAAGCAAGGAGGGCTATGATATATGATGCAAAGTTACCTGAAAGATATTGGGCTGAAGAAATCAATACATCATGCTACACACAGAATAGAACCTCAGTGAACAAAAAGTTAATGAAAACACCTTGTGAAATTTGGAATGGAAGAAAGCCAAATATATCATATTTCCATCCATTTGGAAGTAAATGCTTTATTTTGAATCATAAGGAGCAACTAAAAACTTTCCAACCAAAATCAGATGAAGGAATCTTTTTGGGATACTCTTCAGTCAACAAGGCATTTAGAGTGTTGAACAAAAGGACATTGAAACATGAAGAATCTATACATGTTGTGTTTGATGAACCTAAGTTCACTGGAATGAAAGATAATGAAATTTTGGAACCTGCTATGAATCAGGAAGTCACTGATCCAGAATATGTTGATGTCTTGAAGAAGATAAGTGACATTAAATTTTCTGATTCTGGAGTTGAAGAAGTGTCTGCTGAACAACCTGCTGATAACTCTACTGACACAACAACAGATGGAGTTCAAGGATCTGCTAATCAACATACTGAACCTACAGCAGACCCTACTGAAGATCATGTCCCTAAGAATCAATCAAATCAAGATTTACATTAGTTGAAGGATCACCATGCTCAACAAGTAATTGGTGATGTACAACAAGGTGTAAGGACAAGAAGACAACTAGAAGCAATGTTTACATGTTTTTTTTTATCTCAAATTGAACCTAAATTTGTTGAAGAAGTAGTTTCTGATCCAGATTGGATAATTGCTATGCAAGAAGAACTTAGTGAGTTTGAAAGAAATCATGTGTAGATACTAGTAGAAAGGCCTGATCATGCAAATGTAATTGGCACAAAATGGGTATACAGAAACAAGCTGGATGAATCTGGAACCATTTTTAGAAACAAGGCCAGACTAGTGGCAAAAGGCTATTCTCAAGCATAAGGAATTTCTTTTGATGAGACATATGCCTCAGTTGCAAGATTGGAAGCTATAAGATTATTTTTGGCATATGCTGCACATAAGAACTTCAAATTATACCAGATGGATGTCAAGAGTGCATTTCTAAATGGCATTTTGGAAGAAGAGGTTTATGTTCAACAACCTCCTAGTTTTGAAGTTAAGGACCAAGAAGATAAAGTGTACAGACTCAATAAGGCACTTTATGGTTTGAAACAAACACCAAGAGCATGGTATGAGACCCTATCTCAATTCTTGGTGAACAATGGCTTTACCAAAGGTACCATTGACAAGACTCTTTTCAGAATCAATGAGGGTGACAACACCCTGCTGGTACAGATTTATGTGGATGACATAACTTTTGGTTCTGAAAATGAATTGCTTTGTGAAAAGTTTGCCAATATCATGAAAAGCAAGTTTAAGATGAGTATGATGGGAGAAATGAACTTCTTTTTAGGATTAAAAGTCAAACAATTGCAAGATGGAATCTTCATTCATCAAACAAAATAACCAAGGAGCTGCTGAAGAAGTTTGGAATGGAAAACAGCACCAAAGTATCAACTCCTATGGGTACAAGCATCAGATTGGATGAGGATAAAGAATGCAAAGATGTTGATCAGACTTTATACAGAAGGATGATAGGAAGTCTGTTGTACCTCACAACCAGCATACCTGATATATCCTTTGCAGTAGGTGTTTGTGCAAGATTTCAATCAAAACCTAAAGAAAGTCACTTAGATGCAATAAAAAGGATTCTCAAGTATTTGAAAGAGACCTTGGGAGTTGGGATATGGTATCCAAAAGATGGAAGTTTCAAAGTTATATCATATTCAGATTCTGATTATGCTGGATGTAAGATTGATAGAAAAAGTACAACAGGAACATGTCAGTTGATGGGCAGTAGACTTGTTTCCTGGTTCAGCAAGAAGTAGAATTCCATTTCAACTTCCACTACTGAAGCTGAATACATTGCTGCTGGATGCTGTGTGTGCACAAGTTTTATGGTAAAGACAGCAACTAAGGGATTATAGGATTGAAGAAAGAGAAATTCCCATAACGTGTGACAATACAAGTGCAATTGCAATCACAGAAAATATTGTTTTGCACTCAAGAACTAAACACATTGATGTGAGACATCATTTTATTAGAGATCATGTTGAAAAGAAATATGTTGTGGTTCTTTACATCCCTACTGAAGATCAACTTGCTGACATCTTTACAAAACCTTTGGACAGTGAAAATTTTCTAAGTTAAGAACTGAACTTGGCATTATCAAGGTTAACTGATCTACTGATAGGTCAACAGGGTACTAGAATTCACCAAGGGGACTAGTCTTTGCCCTGCTGGGTGAGCTCACTTGGCAGATTAGTCATTGGTATCAACAATTCATAAGTACTCTTTTGGTTTGGACAATTGAGCATATTAAGTTGCCAAGGGGTTTGGTCTTTGTCCTGTTGGGTCAGCTCACTTGACATATCAGTCATTGGTATTAAACTTCATCTTGTATTATCAACTGGACAAAACTAAGTTGTTAAAGATCAGCTGTGTAGTTTACATATCAGCAGGCTGCTGAACCTGCTGAGTCTACTGAAGAATTGCGCGAAGACTTATGCACTCTATTGAAGAAGTCTACTATATGGAACTTTGCTGATAAAGTCAGACTTTAATGAAAGTCAATAGCAGAATAAATGAATATTAATCTTATCCTTTATTACAGCTGTTACAGTACATAAAAGTTTCTTACATTAGTGGGATCAATTAGTGGGACACGTGGCAGTACTATATTTATTTCAGACTGAAGATCGTGTTATAATGGTACAGTACATGCACAGTACCTTCTTGAGGTTTTTTCACCAACTAACTTCTGCTATATATATATATATATATATATATATATATATATATATATATATATATATAGTATATACACAGACATTCTCAGATCAATCTTAACTTAAGAATATCCGAGTGTGAACATAGATTTAAAGAGTTTTCATCTTCATCTTTCTTAAGTTCTTACAATGGCGGACAAGGAGATTCATCTTGGGTCAAGTCAAAGTGTGAGAAGTTTTGTTGTTGATGCTCAAAAGAAAGAACTAGCAATAAATCTTGGAAGAAGAATAAGACGGTATGAAGGGTTGGAAACCTTCTTGAATCTCAGGTTGGAGAGCATTTCTTATACAAATGTTAACAATTTCTGGAGAAATATGGTGATTAGAAATGACAGGGAGGCATTTACAACGACTGTAAATGGGCAAGAGATTGAGGTCACCTCAGATCTGCTGAGAGAAGCATTTGGATTTGGACCGGGGAATAGAGCCCCTACAAATCCAGAGTTGATGGAGTTACCAAGATTGGACTTTTTTAGATCAATAAGGACCAACAAATCAGCTGCAGCAGCTTTGAATATGAACGTGAAGAATATTGCTTTGGAATATAACCTGCTTAGCAAATTGATTTCCAGGAATATTCTAGGTTTTTTTTGGAAGTCTTGATACTCTCTCCGAACCAAAAATAGACTTGTTGATCATCATTTCTCGAAACAAGAAATTTGACTGGGCTGGATTCATTGTGCAATACATGAAGAAAGTTATTTTAGATGATAGAGATGGCACAAGGAAATCAAAGACAAAACCTTTGGGCTTAATGGTTCAGGACCTACTGAATCACTTGGAGATTCCTGATGTTGCACCTGTATCTATCAACAAATCAAGATATAAGCCAGAAATTCATTATAGCAATCCTGGACTGGATGATGATGAAGAGGATCAGGAAAGAACTAAAAGTGATGGTGGTGATGATAACAGTGATGGTGATGATAATGATGATGGTGGTGAGCAGGAACAGAGAACTAAGGAAAAACAAGATGTGCAACCTGTTGCACCAAAGAAATCGGTAGAGAAGAGAAAGTCTATTGATACTAGGAAGATCACTGTGTTGTTGAAGCCAAAAAGGACAAGGCATAATCAGTAGACATTGCTGAGTCTACTGAGGTTCTAGTTGATGTTGAGGCTGCTGAGCCTACTGGAGCTGTGAAGAAGACTGCAGTTGATTTTCTTAAGGAACAAATTTGAGAGGATTCAAGGAAAAGAAAGGCTTCTAGCAAAGAGCAGTTAGAAGAAAAGAAAAGGCATGGAAAAGGAAAAGAACTAAGGGTTCTGGAGACCCAAAAAGAAATAGAACAAGATGTTTTGTTGAGCAACAAGTTGAAGAACCACAACAGACTGCTGAATCTGAACTTGCTGTGGAAGTAAATGTACCTGTGCAAGACCCTGCTGTGACTGCAACAACTCGGGGGAAGAGCAACATGTTGGTATCCCTACTGAAGAATATGAGATTTAGGGGAAGCAAGTGTTGAACAGATGGAGGCAGTAGGTACAAAATTGCAAACTGAAAAACCTACTGACCTGTTTGTATCTGCTGAGGATACATTAAGACGTCTTGTTGGGACTTTTGGAAGTCAACAAGATGAGCAACCTGCTCCAAGTAAGCCAATTATGCCCTATGAAATAGGGGAGAAGAAATCTAAGAAAGAGAAAGTGGATCCCAACTTCAGGAAAATCCAAAAATATTATGAATGGAAGTTTAGATTCTACAAGAGACAAAAACTAGCAACAGAGCCTATGACTGGATTTGAAGAATGGGCCGTTAATCAGTTGGGAGTGGAGAGTCTACTGTAATTGGTTGATACATCTATGTTAGAGATAAGGCTGCTAGATTTAGTAGAAGAAGGAAAGCAGAGTGGAAGTTCAGAGATCCAAAATTCACACCAGACAGTGATGATTCATCATCCTCATCTGACTCAGATGATGATCATCCTATATTTCCAGGAGAGTCCAGCAAAGTTGCAGAAGATAGACCTACTGAAAAAGAAGCTGGACAATGATCCACTTAGTTAATAGTAGAACAGTCTGCTGATAGGGACAAGTCTACTTAGGGTCAACAGACTGATAATTTAGATCAAGAATTGGCTGCTGCTTATAATGAAGACCTGGAAGCTCAAATCAATGCAGCAACACTTCTTGAAGAAGCTATTTTGGTTAATATTTCTGATATTGTAATGTTTGAGCAAGCTACTGACAATTTTGAATGATCAAATCAATATCAAGAAAGTAATAGCACTGAAGAAACCTTAGCACTGGGCTGCTGAGTGGTAAGAGAGATAGCTGAAGTACATGGTGTGTTGGAGGAAAACATGGCTATATATCCTCAAATCACAGTTGAAGAAGTGGTGGTTAAGTCTGCAGAGGTACAGACGGCAACTGAACATAGGTTAGAACAGGAGGTCCTAATCACTAAGGATCAAACAGTGTTGGGAAAAAGGTTGGAAATTTTGATGGGATTGGACGAATCCTCTGTGTCCAGTATGGAAGCAGCTGAGGACATAGCTGCTGAAAATTTAAAAGGAAAAGAGGTTGCTGATGCACAAGCTGATGAGCAACTTCTTGACTATGAATTTAGTGATGAGGAGTTTCAGTTACCCGAAGAAGTAGTATAGGAAGAGCCTCAACAAGAACAAGACCCTATGCTTGAGGAGGTACCTATTTTGGAGGCAGTACAAGAGCCTCAACCTGTACAAGAACCTACACTTGAGGAGATAGTTGGAAATGTTGTTGAAGAGGGTCCTCAACCCCATGAATAGGACAGGACAAGAGCAATTGTTGTGAGGCAACCCCGGGCTAAAGTTGGTGTTGAACAACCTGATGGAGGTTTTGCTGGAGGTATGGCTAGAATGAATGCAATTCCAGTGCATATCTTGGATGAGTTGAGAGCTGTAAGGGATGATATAACCCAACTAAGGACTCAACTGAACAGAAGTGAGAGGAGATTTGAAGACTTAGGGAATTTGTTGGAAAATAGAAGGAGAACTTCTGAGACAGCAGCATCAAATATTACTCACCTTCAATTTTCAACCAATGACTTACTGAGAGAAGTTGCTCGTGTTAAAAAGGATGTTGTATGTAGAGACACGAATGTGGTAGAGCAGATTGCTTCATTGCACAACAAAGTTGACAAGCTTGCTGAGGCACCTAAGCCTAACGAGGTACCTCTCCCTGCTGTCATTGATCCTAGACTGACTGAAAGGATAAATCTACTGGAACAGACAATAGAATGCCAAATTACTGCAGTTGACACAGGAACTGATATTATGGAAGGGCAACTTTGTAACTTGCTAAACACACAAGAGAGTGTTCTTGGCCTGCTGAACCGTTTTATTGATGATGTCAATAAGGGGGAAGAAGGTCAGACAGCAGAAGCAAAGAAAGAAGTTCGGATATTCAATAAGAAAAGATGGGAAGCAGACATCAATGAATTCAGAAAGCCTACACCTGGTAGAGTATAGCTTACTGATGATCTTCTAAAGGAGTTTAAAGCTGTTTATGAAGCAAGAAGGAAACCCTACCAGGACATGTCTTTTCAAGAAGGTCTAAATTCCTTCTTTGGACACAAATTATGGGAGGCAAGGATCAAATCAATGAAATTGACTAGAAAAACTCAAACACCTGGTAGAGGAGGTCATGCTGGAAGATCTGGAGGTAGAATACAAACATCTACTGTGGAAAAAGCAAAGCTTTGTGTGAAAGAATTCAAGTCATGCTCTATGGGAGAAGGATTTAATTGGCAAGGAGTCCGGTTAAACCTGAATGAAGCCTGAAAATGGTGGAAAATGGAGCATACTTGGATTGATTTCAAATTAATTGAAAATTAGTGGATGGTGGACATGCAAAGAGAGATGAGAGAATACCAACAGAGAAGAGAGCAAGAAGAGGAAATAGCAAGAAGAAGATAGACACTAGATCAACATACTTACTTTTGCATTTATCATTTGTTGATCCTAGTTTGTAATAATTTCAACAAAGTTGATCATCAATGATTTATCAATGAAATTTGTTCTATTTTTATGTTTTTATCTTTTTGCTTTGCTGTAAGAAGAGTATTGGAATCATCACTAAAAAGGGGGAAATTGTTAGACATATTTTAGTTTTAATGATGAGTGTCACACTAGCTGTTATATAAAAAATGCAAAAAGATGTCTAGATCAAATTTATAGTTTTATTAGAGTTTGATCTTTGTATAGGTTTGATCAAACAAGCACTGTAAAGAGGTCAGCTGACTTGATCAGCAGACCTATCTAGGTCAGTAAGTTGTCTAGGTCAGTCGAGTCTAGGAACCTACTGATGGCTGAAGGCTGAGGTTCAGACTCGGTAATAAAGGCTAAGGGATCAAACTTAGTAATTAAATTCAAGGATATGGGATCAGAATTTAGGGAAGTCTGTGATGACCTAAACTGATCACATATACCTTGTGTAGAAGGTCTAAGTTCTATAAAGAGTTAAGTGGTGATTGGAACTTGGTAATGTTTAAAATGGTGTACTCTAACTTAATAACAAAAATTAGATGAGAGAAGTCAACTGAAGTGTTTATCATGACACAGCCGACTAAAAGTCAACTAACAATCAAGGACATCAGCAGACTAACAATCAAATATCTGCTGAATGTTTAATTCGAATTAATCCAAGTTTTCTTGAAGATTAACTGCTACAATCCTTGTATTAATTAGTCAATCAATTTACAAGATGAAATGGACGTTGTAAGGATTTCAAAGCCTTGTTAAATGGAATTATATCATTGGTTGACAGACTTGACTGTCAGAAGGACACTGTCAGTGTCAGTCGGGTACAGTAGAGGATTTTCAGAAATATTCAAACAATCCTGTAACGGTTATCATTCAAATTCAAATTCAGATGACAGGATCTACACCTATAAATAGAGGACTCCTGAATCAGATTGCAATATACGAAGATAAGAAGTTTTAGAGCAAGGAATTGATAAAAGTGCAATTTGACCCTGTTGATACATAGAGCTTTAAATCTACTCATCAAGTTCTTCTTCAAGTGTTTCCAGCAAATCAAGACTTATCCAGATTACACACTTGAAGAACTCAAGATGATGATTAATTCATCCTGATCAGAAGACTACTGAAAGCAGAATCACTTTCTTGATTCAACCCTTCTTTTACAAGAAGTATGCTAAGACAGAGAAGCACTTTTGGGTGTCAAGAACCGTTGTTGTGTGGTGGAGCTGGTGAAGAGGCAATCCTACCCTTCAAAGACCAATGGAATACTTTGAAGCAACAATCCTACTTGTTTCTAGTGTTCAGTTTGTGAAGCCATAGTCATTGGTCAAGGACAAACAGTTTAGGGATTTTTGTAACTGCTACCTCAAGAATCTCTTGTGAATTTCCTCCAACATCACAGGAGAAGAGTGGACTGATAGGATTACACCACCTGGAACCACTATAAATCTTGCCTACTTTACTTTACTGCATTTACTTTCTGCAATTACATTATATGCATGCTTATCACATTAAACATACTGAACTAGCTACTAAATCACACCCCTTGCACTACTGAGTATCTAATACTTATTATAATATTTAAATCAACAAGTAACAAGGCTTAATTAATTATATTCCGCTGCAACAAATTCAAGAGATTTAATAGTTAGCAGACTACTGATAGTCTGCTGACTATTATCCCTGCTGAGTTTGTAAAACTCCAAAAAGTTTTAAGTGTTAAGTTTATTGACCCCCTCTAAACTTAACCAAAGCCTTTTCAAGGGACCAACATATATATTTTGTGAACTAAGTTGATCTAGCAGTGGTTGTAGGAACATTCCAGTCTTCATCAGTAGGAAAGAATCTTCCTTTCCCTCTGAATCTATTATCCCTTGAATGAGAATCATTCTTTGGTATGTACGACTTGAATGTCTTGTTAACTGATCTTGGATCACTTCTGCCTTTTTCAACCTTCTGAGTTTTTCCGATCTGTCAGTTCGTTGAATTCCACCAATTGGTCTTACAGTTTTGTCAGTTTTTTATCAAGGCTTTGCAGAATTGTTATCAGTTCTAATAATTTTATCCATTTTCTGAGTTCTAGACTTTTGTGCAACCACAAACTTAGGTGTAGCTGAACTAGGTCTGATCTTAGAATTCTGTTGATTATCAAACCCTAAGCCTGATCTGTCACCATATGTTTTTCCTGGTTTGAACTAAACTTTAGAAGTTGGATCAACTGAAGATTCAGTGATATTTATTACTTCTGTTGTATCATCAGTAGAGCAAACTTCTTGAGTTCTATTATTAGTCTTGATAAGATTAATTTCGAGCATTCAATCTTAGAACTTTGGTTTTCATTAATTCTATTTCCTTTTTGAAATTCTCATAGTTCTTTTGAATTTCCTATAATTCCTTCATGAGTATGTCTAAAGTTTTATTGAAATCATAGTTTCTATGATTGTCCATGGAAGTATGATAGTTGAATGAAGAAGCATTTACCTCATGGTATTTGATCAATAAAATTTCTGTTCTGGCTTCTTCACATCCCATTATCCATTTTCCCTTGCTTGATTCTGTTACGGTATAAAGTCTGAAGGGAATGTTGAGTGCAGTTAGCTGATGTACTATGTTGATAATATGAAGACACCAACAGCTAACTGTATGGAAGCCCAGCAGCCTGCTGATCATTTTAGTATGATGTAATCTAGAAAATGGTTATTCTGTTATAGTTTGTTATAATCGTTTGTAACATACTTCTGACTGATTCATGAGGTGTATGAAGCTATAAATACCCTGTGATCAGCTGCATTGTAACTTAACTTGTAACTTTTACTTGGTCAATAATAATTCCACGTTTTATTTTTGAGTTTATAATTCTATAAACTTCATCATGGTATCAGAGCAAAATTTTGAGAATTTTTTAATGCTTTCCTGCGTTTTCCCTTTAATCTTTGAAGAATTTTAAGAGTGTTCTTCATCTTTTCTGAGATTTCAGTTTCTTGAGAGTAAACTATCATCGTTTTCTTGAGTTTTTGGATCAGTTCTTGATCGTTTTTTCTTATGTTCTCACTTTCATCATTGATTTGTGATCAATTCTGGATTTCTTGATAGCCATGGTAGCTAAGAAACAAGAATTAAGCCCCTCCAGTCCGTTCTATGTTCATCCTAATGAGAATCCTTCTCTGGTTCTTGTTTAGCCTTTGATGAATGGAGATAACTATAATCCATGGAAAATATCAATGGAGATGGTGCTGATCACCATAAACAAAATTGGCTTTGTAGACGGCACAATTAAAAGGCCAGAAGCAGATTCAGCAGATTTCCATGCATGGAGACAGTGTGATACAATGGAGAGATCATGGATCTTAATTTATGTTGAAAACACCTTTGCGTAAAGTTTGATGTATTTCAAGAATGCACATGCAGTTTGGAAGAATCTTTCAACAAGATTTTCAAATGTTGATTCCTTAAGACTCTTAGAACTTCTTGAAGAAATGCATCTACTGAAGCAAGGCACAAATTCTGTCAATCTATATTTCACAAAGTTAATGATTCTTTGTGAAGAAATCAAGACCATTAGGCCTATAATAGTCTATTCTTATGATCCTCAATGTCACTGCAATGCAATTAGCACTCTGATGGATCATATGGAGGCGGAACATGTCATGAAATTCCTTAAAGGTTTGAGGGATGAATTTGAGCCAATGGTCTCACAGGAAATGTTGATGGTGCCCATTCCAGAAATTCATGATGCCTTTCCAATGGCAATCAAGTTTGAAAGACAGAATTTTTATGTGGCTAACAAGGCCAAGAATCAAGATTCCATGTTTCTCTTGTCACGTAAGAATGGACAGGGACAAAATTATATTGTCGGCAAACCTAACTCTACTGCAAATCCCAGACCTAAAAATCCCAAGAAGATGCAATGTAGTTTTTATGGATTCAATGGTCATACCGAGGAGACTTTCTACAAGAAGCATGGCTTTCCTCCTGGTTTCTAGTCAAAAAGAGCCAATATGGTAGAAGAGGAACAATTAGCAGAAGAAGTTCAGGCACCAAGTAGGTCTGTTGGACCAGGGTTTCCTAATCTGCACAACAACTTGACAAGTTGATGGCTATGCTGAATGATCCTCCTAAACATACAGGATTTGCTATTGGTCAACCTGCTGATATTATCACACACTACTCACTCTACCTCTAAATTTAGTAATATCAATACAATGGAACCTGGACTCCGGTGCCATCTAAATTTCTAGATTTACTTGTGTTTTTCTTATGAGGCACAACTCTGAAGCCTCTAACCTTGTTAAGTCTTTTGTTAAATTTGTTTCTACTCAGTTTCACAAGATTATTAAAGTAATTAGATCCGACAATGGTGTAGAATTTCAACTCACTGACTTTTATGCCAAGCAGGGTATCATACATCAGACATCCTTTGTAAGTACACCTGAGCAAAATGGTATTGTTGAAAGGAAACATCAGCATCTGCTGAATGTTTGAAGAAGTTTGAGGTTCCAGAGTAATCTACCCATTGAATATTAGGGTTTCTATCTTTTACATGCTGTAAAGTTGATTAATGCTACACCTACACCACTGCTGAAGGAAAGCACTCCACATAAAGTGCTTTATGGCACTAAACCAGACTATTCTATGTTTAAATTTTTGGTTGCTTAGTATTTTCTTGCACACTTCAGTAGTATAGGACAAAATTTGACTCAAGATGTAGGACTTGTGTCTATCTTGGGGGTGCTATTCTCTTAGACATTACCAACAAAGATATCTTTATTTCTAGAAATACTCAATTTCATGAGACTTATTTTCCTTTATTTCAACAGGTGTTAGGAAAGGCTAGATATCTTGCTGACATGCCCGTTCCTTTACCAGTAATGGACACTTTTGATGATCTGCTGAATGAATCCACAGAAAAGCCAAATATAGGGTCAGCTACAACTGAGGCGTCTAATGAAGAGAATGCACCAGTAAATCAGGCACCTGAACCTACACAACTAAGAAGATCCACCAGAGCAAGTAAATCACCAACCTTTTATCAAGAGGGTGCTCACACTGTTCAGCAGACTCACGCCTGCTCAGTGCTGTCATGAGTCTAGACAATCTCTTAGCAGACTATGCCAGATTCATTAATGCCATTGATGCTGTTAAAGAGCCTAAGACTTACAATCAAGCCATCCAGAATAATGAATGGAACCAAGCAATGCAATAAGAGATTAAAGCTCTACAAAAGACTCATACATGGGAAATAGTTGATGTGCCCCCAGGCAAGAAATCTATTGTGTGCAAATGGGTGTACAGAATCAAACACAACCCTGATGGTTCAATAGAAAGATACAAAGCTAGACTAGTAGAAAAATGCTACACTCAAACATATGGGATTGATTATCAAGAAACTTTTTCCCCTGTTGTCAAAATCACAACAGTTAGAACATTACTTGCAGCAGCAACAGCCAATAATTGGTATCTACATCAAATGGATGTCAACACTACCTTTCTACATGGAGATTTACATGAAGAAGTATATGTGCAGTTACCCCCAGGTTGTGCAGCAACCAAACCAAATCAAGTTTGTAGACTTACTAAGTCTTTATATGGCCTCAAGCAAGCCAGCAGACAATGGAACTGCAAGTTAACTGAATCTTTGGAGTCTCAAGGATTCATTAATTCCAAAAATGATCACAGCCTCTTCACAAAAGGATCATGACAATCTTTCATTGCCTTATTGGTATATGTGGATGACATTATAGCTGCTAGCCCTAGTGAAGAGTTGATTTAGCAAGTCAAAGATGCTCTATATCAGCAGTTCACCATCAAAGATCTTTGAAAATTGAGATATTTCCTAGGCATTGAGGCTATTAGATGTCCAAAAGGTATATCCATTTCACAAAAGAAATACACCCTTAACCTTCTAGAAGAATATGAATTTTTGGGAGCCAAACCTGCTAAGACACCTATGGAGTCTAAGTAGACCTTACAACATGGTGATTCACCACTTCTAGAAGACAACACTGCATACAGATCACTAGTGGGCAAATTGATTTACCTCACTTTACCAGACCAGATATTTCTTTTGCAATACAACAAATATGTCAAATTCTGGACACTCCTACTGAAAATCATATGAAGGAAGCTTACAGACTGCTGAGGTATTCGAAGACTAACCCTGGTCAATGAATTTATTCCCAGCAGACAACAACCGTGTACTCAAAATTATACAGACAGTGATTGGGCTGGTTGTCCTGAACAAGAGGATCAGTATCAGGTTATATGATGTTCTAGGAAATGGTCCAATCTCTTGGAAGGCCAAGAAACAAACAACTATAGCTAGATGCTAATCTGAGACAGAATACAGGGTAATGGCAAATGTAGTTTGTGAAATTCAGTGGCTGATTTATATGCTCCTAGAATTGCAGGTTCCAGTTTAGTTGCATGCTGTTTTATTCTGTGACAATGCCAGTGCAATGCACATGGATCATAATCCTGTCTTTCATTTAAGAACAAAACATATTGAAATTGACTGCATTGTTTTGAGAGACAAAGTCAAATCAGGACTTGTCAAACTTTTTGTAGTCAACACAAAGGAACAAGTAGCTGACATTCTTACCAAGGCCTTGGATGCACATAAATTCTCCTATATACTAGAAAAAATAGGAATTTCAAAGATCTTCCAAAATTCAATTAGCTGAAGGGAATGCTGACTGCAAGTTGTTCATGTACCACTCTCAGCTTGAAGGGGTGTTACAGTATAAAGGCTGAAGGGAATACAGAGTGCAGTCAGCTGATGTACTCTACTGATAATATGAAGACACCAGCAGTCTGCTGACAGTATGGAAGCTCAGCAGCCTGCTGATAATTTTAGTATGATGTAATCTAGAAAATAGTTATTCTGCTATAGTTTGTTATAACCATTTGTAACTTACTTCTGACTTATTCATGATGTGTATGAAGCTATAAATACCTCATGATCAGCTGTATTGTAACTTTTACTTGATCAATAATAATTCCACGTTTTATTTTTTGAGTTTATAATTCTATAAACTTCATCAGATTCAGCAATGTCCTTTTCTAGATTAGTTCCAAAAAGTATGATTTCTTCAGCAATTTCAACATGATCTTCTGCTGCAAAGCTTATTGGTAACATCTCAGCATTGTCCTTGCTACTGGTAACAACTAAATCTTCAATGAATGTTTCAATTAGTCTTTCTAGAGTATCATCAACAAAAGCCTGCAATTTATTTCTGTATTCATCAAATCTAAAAAATGAACAGCTAAGCAAATTTCTAAAGTGATTTTGTGAATCCATGATGCAGTTTTGAAAAATTCTTCGAAAACAACTTGCTTCAACAATTGATCCCTTCAGGTATGAGAGTCTGCTCAGATATCAATTGTTGGATTGATATCGGAAATAACTTAATACCAGTTACTCCAAACAAATTAATATATAGAACAACTAAGGATCTCTTCAGAATAAAAGCTCTACTCCGATACCAATTGTTGGTCCCGTGAAAAGGCTTACATAAGTTTAGAGGGGGTGAATAAACTTGTCACCAAAAAACTAAGAATTAAAGCTACATTAGGTTCAGTTATAAACTTGTGTGGATTTAAGCTAACAAAGCTGAGTATAAGTCAAACTGACTTGTGCTCGAATTGAGTTAACCGGCAGCAGATATTTTAACGCCTTTTGAATAAAACTTCAATTATCAGTTTGTATAGAAATTGTAACGCCCCACTCCCGGATACCGAGCCCTTATCCGGAAGAGAAACGTTCGGCGCGTATAGCATTAAATAAATCTAATATTATACGCAAGCCTCTACGTCGTCGTATCAAAATAAAGCAAACGGAAGCTAAAAGGACTCGGGTAAAAACATAAAAGCTACTATGAATAGAAAGTAACCATACTAAAGATGGATAGATAAATTACAACGACGAATAACCCAAAGACTTATACAATACGAGGTCTTAAAAGTAGAAGTACAACAAATCTAAGAAAAGAAAAACAACTAGTCTAGTACAACCTCTACAAAGAAAAAGAACTAGAAGCTCCGTCAAGACTTCAAGTCTTCAAAAGCCGTCGTCTACACTTGGTCTACCCGTTCGTCTTCTCACCCCACAATGCACACAAAAATAAAATGCAAAGGAGGTAAGTACAAAGTACTTAGTAAAAGTGAGAAGCTATGACAACAATTAATATTTATAAAGGATAGATATTAAATCGATTAGTTGTTTATGTGTGACCGACTCAATCTAGGGTTCACTTCATGCCCATCGACACGTCATGACTACACGTTTCTAACTTAGCTTATCTTTGTTACATCATGAATAACAAGGGCACTACGCCTAGTAATAGGATGTACTAGGACAATGCGGGTGCAACCTACTTAGAGACACGCTCTAAGTAGCCCCGGGAATATCCGAGTCCCGATAGTGTGATGACCGGCGAGTGCACCGGACGCTTTATCCGGCCAATCGATTGACCGGCGTGGGTACGATCTACTTTGTCTAGTCAGAGAACACATCGCGATATTGTACTATGCCTTACCAAGCATTGCATGATGTTTAAGATTTTAAACTAACACATACGTTTGATTAGATGTTTAACAAGCCACCTAAGTGTTTTCAAGTAAGCTCCCTCACATCTCCTACTCTCGTACTTAGACCACTAGACACGGACAAGTCCTAGCAATTACATAGACATCGATAAACTCTAGCTTATCGAAGCACAAGGCAAATCCAAAGCTTTCGACGGTCCCACACTTCATCTTTTAAGGGAATCCATGTGGTGCCGGAACTAAACGCATCAAAAGCTAATTCAGGGCTTTGTTCATGTTCATTTAGTGTTATTGGATCAAAGGGTAACATTAAGAACTCATCTCGTAGCTTAAATCACATAAAAAGAATATAACACTTTGCTAGCCTCTATCCGGACGGATAAACGGGGTTGTCCGTACGGACAACTCTCCACGAACCCTCAATTCACAACCGTGAATTATACGTACGGATAAGTGAAACATCCGTACGGATAGACTCGCGCCAAAAAGGTCCCGACGCACAAAAATCGGTTTTACGCACTCTATCGTTTTCTACACAAACCCAAACAAGTTTGCCCTCACTATAACCCTCACAACATGACGAAAAACGTAGATAAACATGCCTAACCATACCATAGCATATATGATCCTTTGATCAACGAAAAAGCATCATTCTAATCATTGAAACGTCTTAGAACATAATCTAAACCCTATAAACAATAATTGGAATCATAGGAAGAGCCTCTTACCTTATTTGCTTGCAAAACCGACAGCAAAACACCAAGCAACTGCAACAACTGTTGATCCTCAACCCCAAAAACCTATGTGATCAACAAGAAACCCTAAAATCCTATTTCTTTGCGTAAAAACGAAACGAAAAAGTGCAATAAACTGCAGATTACCTAGATTTACTTTGCTGTGAAACTATTTTTAGATTATTCTACGCTTCAAGACCATCGTTTCGACTACTCATTGCTGCGAAACAGAGCTACGGATCACAAGATACGAATTTTTCAAGAATCGAACCCTACGAATACCGAAAACTAGGGCTAAACTGAAAACTTACGAAATCAAGAGATGTTATTTTCCAAAGTTGCGTCTCATCGTGCTGATCACTTTTCTCTCCTGCGGCTTCTTGATCAGACGAACGGATTGATCACACGGTTGAAGTTTACGTTCTGTCTTTTCCCTGGCAACTCTGCGTTGCTTCTTCTCATTCAGCGCCGTTCCTCTCTTTTTTTTTCCCAGAATATGCGTGTAATAGAAAATAAGGTATTTTGGGGATTAATTCCTTTTTATAGCGCTTTAATTAATCCCATTAATTAAATAACTAAATCCTTTTAATTAAATCCTTTTTAATTAAATAAATAGGATAAATAATAATTAGGTCATAGTAAATACGCCCAATGACTATTTTACCCTTTCTGAAAAGTCGGGATGTTACAGAAATATGAAGTGCTGACTCAGTTTATGATGTTTGCTGAGTTTGTGATCTGATGAGTTATATGCTAAAATACTGTAAATAAATGCGTAAAGTAAATAATAAGCAAGACAGAAATTATAGAGGTTCCAAGTGGTGTAATCCTGTCAATCCTCTCTTCTTCTATGATGTTGGAGGAAATTCACTATGTTCTTGAGGTTACAGTTACAAGACACAAAGTAAATTTAAACATTGATTGTCCTTGACTATTCCCTAGCTTCACAATCTCCGAGCCTTAGTCCCTAACATGTTGAATTTCTGTTTCACTAAGTCCGCTCCACTGGTCCTTGAAGGGTTAAACTTCCTCTTCACCAACTCATCACAAACACAGTCTTCCTGACTGCACCTCAACTGTCCTTCACACCTTCTTGGTGTTTCACAGTCTAAAACTTTGATAAAATCAAAGTTGAGACTTGAATCAATAACTATGATTCAACTTGTGATATGAGCTTCTTCTTCTGAGTGTATATGATTTGCACAGTGAGCTCTGAGTTATTCAAGTGCGGATCTTGATGTCTTTCTTAAAAGCTTAAGAAAACTTTGAAGAATTCTTGATCTGGATCTTGCAATATAGAAAATAGCAGGAGTTCTTTTAATTCTCTTTCCCCTTTATTGGAATGTTTCCTTAGTGATCTAAATTTTAGAACTCCGCACTTCTTCTTGAAGTAAAATTGATCTATTTATAGGGTTTTTTCCAACGTTCAAATTTGAATTCTTGTAGCCGTTGGTGGTCCTGCTAGTATTTGTTGAATGTCAGTGTCCTTTCTGACATTTTTTCAACCAATCGAATTGCTTGTTTCTAACGTTCTCATTCTCCTTTAGTTTGAGTGACTTCAGTCTTGAACCTGAGCTTTTGGGGTTTGTTAGTTTCCAGCTGATGTAACTGAGTGTTTCAATTTTTAGAGCATTAACTAAGTTTTTACTCTTCTTCAAAACTCCTTACTATGTATTCATCTGATCTTTATTGGATAGATCAGAGTACAGCATAACACTTAAGTCATCTAAGATATCAAAGTCCTTATGTATCTTAGGTCTTCATACAAGATCCATAAAGTCAGTTCAGGCCATCATAGACTTACCTGAATTCTAACTTTACAGTCTCGGCTTTTAGTCTTCATAAACTGAGTTTGAACCCTCAGTTCTTCTTATCTTCAATATATGAGTCTGTGTCCCTCGGTTCTGCTTAACTGAGTTTGTCCCCTCAGCCTTCATCTTCTAGATAAGTAAACTAAGTATGTGTCCCTCAGCGAACTTACCTTTTTCAATTTCTATATGTGAACTCAGTTCCTTCTCTAAGGTCAGTTTCTTCTCTTGAATACTTTTCATTTGTAAACTCACCAGGTTTCCTAAAGTCAGTTTCTCAGTTTTAAGCCTATTCTATTATCGTGGTTGTCTGATTTACCTATACAAATATCAGACTCTATTAAATCCTATACATTTAATTCTAGACATCTTCTTGCTTTGCACTATAACAGCTAGTTATGGCACTTCATCAATGAGGCTTAAAAGAATAAATAAATAAGTGATGAATCATCATCAAAAAATAAATTTTATTTCCAACATGACAACGGGTTGAGGTCGAAGGAAGACCTTGGTCAGCTCAACGAGCAAATCTAGGGGAAGACTGTCGGTGAAGGATCCCATCCGTCCAGATCTCATCAACCATCTCCCCAAGAGGAGATCGAGGCACATGAAAAACTCTACGCGAAAGCATTGTTTGCATATGGCGCCTACGCTGAAAGAATTCACCAGACTAATCAAGAGCTTATACGGTGAAATAAGCCAACTCTCCCCATCAGCGAGTTTGTTCCTTCAGTGAGATCCCTAGCACTGGACAGGTACTTCGATGTCCTGGATCATTCAAGGGAACCCTCTGCCCCTTGTGCTGAAAGGGAGATAAGCGTTCACTCCACAGCGGAAAGGGCTCAACCTCGCAAGTCTATTCAGGCTCGCTTGGGTCCTGTAGCGGGGAATCGGGATAAACCAATAAGGAAAGAAAGGAGTGACGAGGCCCAGTCTACCCAAAGAAATGTTTTGAGATTTGGAATCAACCTCGAAAGGCCGATCACCGGGCTGAGAGTTCTATCTCGGTAAATACCCACAGCCAACCTGCTGCACTATCCCCACGATTTCATGGAGGTAGTAGCTAAACTTCAGAAATAGGTTGAAGAGTTACAGAAAGAAAATCAAGTGTACTAAATGACAAGGGGCTTGAGTGATGACGGATACAACCAAATATTTTTGCTTTTATATGGATCACGGTCACGACACGGGATCATGCAAACATCTTCAGAGGGAGATCGAAAGGCTAGTGGCCTGAGGTGTACTGGATCATTACAAAGCTAACGGGGGTCAATCCAACATGGGTGGCCCACCAGTTCAATAGAGAATTGGAGAAATTCATGTGATAAAAGAGTAATTCTCGAACAACCATCAATTGAAGTCACATATCAACTCTCTAATCATATAGATGTGGGTAAGCCAGTTGTCCTGCACGGGTCAAAACATCCAATTACGTTCACTCGCAGCGAGCTGGTCAACCCACCGGACGTGTCTGAGATGCGCTCATCATCACAGTCGGGATCAATGGCTTTACAGTACACAGGGTTCTATTCGATACGGAAGCCTGTAGGGATATCATGTGTTATGAATGGTTCAAAAAGTTGGGCTACCTCGACTCAGATCTGAGACCTCATTACGGCATCCTATAGGGTTTCACAAATGACATGGTTCATGTGAAGGGGGCATCAACATCGAAGTACAAGTGGGAGACTATGGTCTATTCTCAACCAAAAAGGTAACTTTTCAAGTCGTCGACCTTCATTCAGCGGACAAGGTGATTCTGGGGGTTCCTGCCCTCAGATCCTTCCAAATGGTATTCTCCGTCCCCCATCAGAAGGTCAAATTCCCCATCAGAGATAGAGTGGGCATGTCAGTGAGTCGCCTAGGGGAAATGCTTGAGCAAGTCCGTAAGAGCCGCAGAGAACAGAATGGCTCAATTTGATCAGCCCACACTTTTGATAGGCCCACCATAGGTCAATATGATAACTAATCCCCGCCAGGCAGAAATAGAATGCCAAACTTTGTAAGTGCGGGATGAGCCCGACTTTATGTGTTGGTCCCAGAGAAGGGTGAGTATATAGTCAGAGGGGGGTGAATGACTATATATGGAATTTAAAAACTTTTCTTGATGAAAAGCTTTTGTACAGAGGATTATGACCCTTCTAAAATGTATTTTCAAAGTATATAAACAATCAGACACAATCTAAATAATTTTATTGAATATAAGTGCAGAAAGTAAATTAACACAAATGTTTATAGTGGTTTAGGGTGGTGTAATCCCTTAACCCATTCTTCTCATGTGATGATTGGAGGAATTCACTATTGTTATCACCACTCCAATAGTTTGATTGTCCTTGGATACATGAGCTTCACAATCTGCAGACTATCACGCCTTGGTTACAAAAGTTTTAGTGACTCTGTCTCTTTCATACTGTTCATTGAGAACAAATCCTTCAGCAGCTATCACAACACTTGAAATTCCTTCTCAGAGATTCGGATTCAATTGCTGATTGACAGATCCTTGATGTTAATGTGAATTCAGGGATTCACAAGGTTGATCAATCTCAGGCTTGATATAACTTTTATGCTCTATTTTTCTGGGATTGATCTTTTTTGAATAGGACTTTGAAGAGAAAGAAGGCTTGTGATTTTGACAGAGTTTAGGCACTTAGAAAATTCGTAGATGATCTTGTTGTTTTTCCTTTCTGTCAATGACTTTTATTCATAGCCTTGAATCCCTTGATTATAAATTTCCGTCCGTTGGCTATTTAATGCGAAGAATAATCCTTGATTTGATCTTCCTTGATTTCAGTGATCCGTATTTTCTTCAAACGTTCCTCATAAAATTCGTTCTTGATTGATTCAGGATTAAATGCTGTTATCCTCATATTTTCCATGTTTTTTGATTAAGTATAAATTGCTTATTTGACTTGGTTGTCTCAGCTTCACTTCGCTGTCTAGAATCATTGATATGTTAACATATTACTCAGGTGCCTTTGCTTTACTTTACTGGTTGAGCTACTGCTTCATTAGACTGCTTGATCTTTACTCTTTCAGTAAATCCTTCCTTGTTCACTTGGTTGTTATTACTTAACTGATGCTTCTCTGCTGGTACTTATCAGCCGATAGAGATTTACTTCACTTCCTTAGTTTGGGTGAGGTCGGTGTACACCATAGTTGATAAAATTGATTTCCATCACTTGATTAATATCTTAGACTTACCCAATGTCATCATAGACTTCCTTGGTTGTAAGTCAGTCCACAGGTCTTCACTTCACTTTGTTGGCTCCTTACTCAGCTAGTCTTCATGTCTTCACTGAGTTGGCCTACCAGACTAGTACAGTGCTTGTCTGACTGAACTTATACAACATGTCAGACTTCTAAGTAAATCCTATATAATTGATTCTAATTTATTTTAGGCTCGCTATAACAGCTTTTATGGTCATCATCAAAACTATAAAATATTCCTAACATTAAGGCACAAGACGAACTAATTGAGGTAGTGATCAACGAGAAATATTCGGGTCAGAAAGTCAAGATCGGAGCCTATTTGACTGAACCAGAAAGGGAAAAACTGATGGTGCAACGTAAGGCCAACTTGGATGCATTCGCGTGGGAGGTAACTGATATGAAAGAGGTTGAGCCCGAAGTGGCCTTGCATCATATGAGCGTCGACCCAACCTTCACTCCTACACAACAAAAGGCCAGCAATTCTCCACGGAGAAATAGACAGCTATCAGAGATAAGGTCGACAAGATATTACAAGCAGGTATCATCAAAGAGCTGACTTACCCTACTTGGTTGAAAATTTCGTGATGGTAAAGAAACACAATGGAAAGTGTAGAATGTGCTTGAATTTTATTGATCTGAACAAGGCTTGCCCCAAAAATCCATACGCTCTTCCAAAATTGAAAGGTTGGTAGATTCGATTGTTGGTTTTGAAACACTGAGTTTTTTGGATGCTTATTCTGGGTACTATCAAGTCAAGATGGCTGAGTGTGACAAAAGGAAAATAGCCTTCTGAGCTGCTGAAGGTTTATACTATTATGAAATGATGTCATTCGGGCTGAAGAATGTAGGCTCAATGTATCAGAGAATGGTTAATCGGGTTTTCATCTCGCAGATCGGGAGGAACATGGAAGTGTATATTGATGATATGTTTGAGAAATCATCCCCTAAATTCCATGACGCCGATCTCTAAGAAATCTTCGAGAATATTAAGAAACACTCGATGAAGCTCAACCCGGCCAAATGTGTGTTTGATGTCCATGTAGGAAAGTTTCTTGGATTTATGGTTAGCCGTAGAGGGATTGAAGAAAACCCAAAGAAGATTGAGGCTCTGCTCAACATGAAAGATCCTACCACCATCAAAGAGTTCTAGAGGCTTAATGGATGAGTTATCTCACTTGGTAGGTTCATCTCCAAGTCGACCGAAAAGTGCCTTCCTTTTTTCAAGATATTCAAGGGGAACAAGACTTTTGTGTGGGATGAACAGTGCTCAGAGGCCTTAAAATCTCTGAAAGACTACATAACGAAATCGCCTCTTTTAGTGAGCCCGGCAGTAGATGAGCTATTTCGTACACGGCGACTTCGGATCGGGTTGTTGCTTCCGTTCTTGTGGAGAGTAAAGCTCTCTATTATGTAAGTAAAGCTCTCAGTCTGGTGGAGAGCCATTATTTTAATATAGAAAAGTTGGTTTACTCGCTCGTTATTGCAGCCCGAAAATTAAGGTCAAATTTTTCCTCGCATACTATAAATGTTTTAAGGGATAACCTTCATCGCCAAATATTACACAAGTCTGAACTCTTCATGCCATTTGTTACATTGGGCCATCGAATTAACCGTGTTTGACATCCGATACCAAACCCAAAAAGCGATCAAGGATCAAAACTTTTCCTACTTTATCGTCGAGACTAGCTTCACTACAGATCAGAGCAAAATATCAACTCCGCCTGAAGAAAGGGCACAAGCGGCTTCGACATCAGCCCCTCGGAAACCTGATTAATGTTGGCAACTTTATGTAGACGGGACCGCTAGCCCAAACAGATGTGGAGCAGGAATTATATTGTGTGAACCAGGTACGAAAGAGGAAATTGAAAAGGCTCTGAGGTTCAAATTCAATGCATTCAACAACTAGGCCGAATATGAGGCCATAATAGCAGGCTTGGAGCTTTCCAAGGCAATGAACATCGAGAACGTCAAGGTCTACAACAATTCCCAACTAATCATAAGCCAGATTACAGGTATCTATCAGACTAAAGTCGACATCCTCAGTCGCTATGTTGAAATTTCATGAAGGTTGAAAAGCAGTTTTTGTGACTATGAGTTCATTCAAATTAGTCGAGAGGATAACACGCGAGGTGATTACTTGACCAAACTATCTACGGAGGACGAGCTTGTAAATCCTTCGGTTATGATCGATTACCTCCCTACACCAACTATAGATCGGGCTGAAGTCATGGACATTGATACGCCTTCAGCATATTGGATAGACGAAATTCAAGCATACATCGAGTCGGGCACCTTGCCTGATGACCCAAAGACCCCGCGAGCTCAAATGGAGAACAGCACGATACACAATGCAGAATGGAATCCTTTACCTACGCTCTTACACTAAACCACTTCTTAAGGTGTGTTCAGCTTGAAGAGACGGGAAGGATTCTAAAGAAAGTCACAGAGGAGTATGTGGGGGTCATCCCGCCAGCCGCTCCATGGCCCAAAAGATCATATCTGCAGACTATTATTGGCCAACCTTGTCCGACGATGCGCAACAATGTGCGGGCTTGACCTACTAGGCCCATTGGCATAGGAAGAGGAAATTGAAATTATGTGAGGCCCATTGGCGATGGGAAGAGGATATTTCATGTACGTGATAGTAAGTGGACTACTATACCCAATGGATAGAGGCAAAAGCTCTAGCCCAAACCAAAGCCAAGGACACCATCTACTTTCTACGCGATCAAGTTTTCACCCGTTTCGGGGTTCCAAGAGCAGTGGTCTCCGATCATGGGCCCCAGTTTAGGGAAGAATTCACTAATTTCTGCAATGAGCATAACGTTAAGCATTGGCAGTCCTTCATTTCATACCCTCAGGGAAACGGGCAGGCAGAAAGCGCGAACAAGCAGATCCTCAAGACGTTAAAGGGGAGTTTAGGTAATAAAGCAGGAAGGTGGGTTGACGAGCTCCCGAAAGTGCTCTGGTCCCTGCGAACCACCTGTAAAGATCCAATGGGCCAAACACATTTCTTCTTAACTTACGAGTCAGAGGCAAGCGCTCTAATCAAAATGGCGCTTCCGAGCTTCCGGGTATCCTATTACGATCTGCTTGCCAATCAAGAGAATAGACAGATAGAACTCGACTTAGCAGAGGAGAAACGACTCAAGGCTTAGAGCAGACTCCTAAATTACAAGCAACTCACAAATTTACAGCACGACAAGAGAATCTGAGATCATTCATTTGCCGATGGAGATTTTGTTCTCCAAAAAAAGGAACCGCAAGGCACCGAGCTGAAAAGGGAAAACTCTCACCGAATTGGGAAGGCCCCTATGAGGTGTCTAGAGAAGTCAAAAGAGGAACATACATTCGAAGGATGAGAACGGGGTCGAGTTCAATCGCCCTTGGGACACAGACAATCTAAAACGGTACTATATGTAAATTTCGGCATGGGTTATGGCAATTACTCTCCCGTGTTTTAACGTGAGTGATTTAGCATACTTTATTTCGTAAGGGTATTCATTCTCACATGTTTTAACATGAATGAATACACTTTTGTAAGCAATAAACTCACACCAATTTGTGGGGCAAAATCAATGGAAGTCCGATTTTACTTTTTATTATTTCCTTCTTTTGCCTACATATCCAAACAAGCATTAACGAAGAAGTAGTCAAGTTATTTTTCACAAGCTCGCATCTTGCATCCCGTCAAACCTTGTCCAAAACAAGGGGGCCATAGGCAAATATTTTGTAAACATGCAAATAGACATGCATACAGAGCTCTAACAATGGAAAATTTTAAGTGAAAAACAAATAAATGACCCACAAATAGCGAGCTAAAAAATTCATCCTGCATAGTGGCCATAAGATCGGCCAAGACAATGTGCAAACAAACAACAAAGGCAGGAAAACAAGACCATCATTAAGGCAAGGCCAGGATCGAAACAAGATCCCGACCGGCAAAAGTATCAGGGCCAAAACATGGACAAATCAGACAGATCACAGTCAAATCCAAAAACAGGGCCAAAATACCAAAATGCGAAATTGAAATGCAGAAAATAAAAGTTTAGTTGTTAGAGACCAAGTTTCAAATATCAAAGTTAAATGTTTGATAAGCCGGAAATCGATTAAAGCTTTAGGAGGCGGCCGGGTTGGGATTGGTCACATAGACCTCGGGATCTCGCGAACCAAACAGTTCAGCAACGTTAGCTTCATAGGCAGTCTGATCGGCATCGGCATTAAGAAAAGGGGAAAGGGACACTTCCTCCGGGATCCCCTGGTGCTCTGTGGTAGCATCATCTGAAGCCTCAACCTTGTCAATCAAAGCTCTCAAGTTGCCTGGTTGAACCACCGGAGGATCCCAAGGCACACCACCACCAGCAAAGTAACCATCAATCTCATAATTAGAGTAAGGTACAAAATCATGAAAGCTCATCAGGTAGGGTTTATACAGCCTCTCTCCATCCCGCGTGAACCATTTGCAAGCTGGGGGCCCGATTGTCCAGATCTCGCACCATACACCTTGTAAGATGAAATAACCCCTGATCAAATCCAGCGAGCCGAGCAGCCACTAATACATCCCGATTCTCCTCGGATGCCTTGAATTCCTCGACGTCCTGACGCCGAGCCTCCTGAATCCTAGTCTAGATTTCCGCCTCAGCTTTTCGGATCTTCTCACCAAGCTCATCATTCAACCGGTGCTCATAATCCATTCTCTTCTCGGAAAAAGAGAATGACTCAATAGAGGTATCCATTTGCCATTGAACCAACTCGAGGTCGTGAGCCCTTTCCTCAGCCTCTTCAGTCACCTTGCTCGGATCATTTTCCAGCTACACCTTGTCCCGATTCTCTGCAACCAGATCGGCGTCCAACTTACTCTCAGCATCAATAGCTCGCGCTTTCTCCTCATCCAAAGTTTTATGCAGCTCGTCGGATTACTTAGCCTTCTTCTTCAGCCTCTCACAAGTCTTCTGCAGCTTTCCCCTCTCGAAAACAGCCTGTCCTGCAGCGGGTCACCATCTAAAAGAAAAAAGAGGAAAGAAAACCAAGTTAAATTGCAAGGACCAAAGACAAAAGGAATACACGGGGTACAAATGAAAAGAATGATGAGAAAATGATGAAAAAACTTACAATGCATCCCAAGTTGCGCATCAACACATAAAGATCATTACGTTAGGCAGAAAGTTGGTCATCTTGTCCTCAGCAACGATTCTGTTTTCCAGCCCGACTCCGACGTTATATGACGCCCCGTCAAAGTTGTTAGGATTGATTTTCCTCACATGAGTAACATTCATATTAAGGGCCCGGGCCAATTCCATTCCCTCAGACATGTTCTACAATAGGCGATAACCCTCTCTTAGCCATGCTACGCCCTCATCAGGAGGCAGAAAAGGAGTTTGGGATCCAAAAGTGTTTTTGTAGCGGGCCAAGAACCCGCGGTGACCTCTTCTGCTCTCTCTAATGTCCCCATAACAGCACCATGGACACGATCTTCGGGCTCAAGGGTCACCCTATCTTGACCCGCAGACGGGCCATCTCCATCTCTCTTTTCCCTCTTCAACGGGGCCTGATCACTCTCATCTTCAGAATCTTCCGAGTCGATGGCCGGAGCCGGGCTCCTTTCCCTTATACCGGATCCCTTCATCACGCCTTCTTCTTGGAACGGGGTCACGAATCGCAGCAGCAACTGGAGCTTGAGGAGGAACATGAACATTTAAGTCTTGAACGACCGGCGGCCACAGAGAAGCAGCATTTTCCATAACAGCCACCATAGGAGGGCTATGCTGCCCTCTCTGGGCAACTAACAACTGTTCCCTAGCGAGTCTCTGCTCGCGAGATTGTCTTTTCCTCACAACACCAAGTGTAGTATGATCCATATTTTCTGCATAAAAGGAAAAAAAAAAAGGTCAGTCCGCAACATTTGAGCAAGATGAACAAAAATATAGTGAGGTGTCGGGAAATCGAACAAGCAAAGATATACAAGTGAAACAAAAATTACCAGGATTCGGCCCGTGATTGCGATGATAACCCTTGCAGATGGGGAAATCAAGGGTAAATTCCCCCTCGTGGCAAGAATCAAACCAATAAGGATCAGGCAAATATAGGACAACCTCAACTAAAGGCAGAATATGGGGCAACCAAGGACCAGCTATCGCAGCTAACATATTATATCGGGGGCTTGAATCATAATTCTCCAATTAAAGGTCCGGGCTTGATATTGACTCACAGGATCCCAACCCAGCAACCTTTCTACTTCGGCAATGAAAAGAGATCTCTCTCTGGTAAATCAGAAACTTTCCTTAATTGCAACAACGCGGACAATTTGGCCGATCTCAAAACGCACCTCCTAAATGGACAACCAACTCAAGATTCAACCAACAAGCATGGTGACTCCACTGATTCACCTTGGAAGACGGCTTATAAAACAGTTTCAGTTTGTTTTTAGACGAGTTGGCCAGGAATTGGACTTGTCCGGTCTCCTATTGAACCAACACAGTAAAATAATGACCGAAAGAGGTCAAGTTCGGCTCTAATCTTAGCACGCAATTGAGAGAAATAAAAGTAGACAACATTCAAATAGAACCTAAAGCTAGATCAGCGGGCATACATCCACGGCTTCCATAAACTCAACAAATAACGGGTCAAAGGGAGGTCGAAGTCCACTTATCATGGAGTCAAAGTGGACCAGGATGAGGTCACGGTCATCCCGATAACCGACGTGACTCAAGTCATCCCTTAGAAAATAAAACCGGTAATCCTCTCCCAAACTAAATGGCTCCAAGAAGACCTCAACGGCCGGAAAGGGCTTTTTATTTCTCATGGCCCACCAGGTAACTTCACTTCTATCGAAGTCCTTTTGCTGGGCATCCTCCCAGCTCGCCAAACGGTCTACCGCAACCTCGGCCTACTGAACCACCAGGCCTTGTTCTATATGCTCAACCTTCTCGACCTTCACGTTGGGCTTAATTTGCTCTGGGTGAGCGGCGGAACCGCTAGAGCTCGCTTGGATTCCTCGGTTATCAGACGTTTCCTATAAAAGAGAGCGGGTGGATGGTAAGTCACTCAAACACAAAGGTCCAACCGAGATGAACAGCCTTTATCATCCCGACACCTCACTCCACGTCGCCAGACGGAATAAAACCCTAACCCTAGTCCTGCCGGAAATGTCTCAAGAAACACCGAGAGAAAGACCATAAAAACCGATCCTTACAAGTTTAAGGCCAATAAGCCAGAAACGGCGACACTAATCAATCAAGTGATATCCCTCAACCACCGCATGAAGTCAGACATGGAAAGGGAAAGAAGGAACAACAGTAAAGCATGCAGAATAAAGACATAACAATTCAAGAAGCCGGTATCGAAACGGGATGGAGAGAAGCAGGTATTTGACCAAAAACTAAACCACATTCAAACATGTTCTTTGGCAATATTCAAGAAATCAGACATAAACAGGTAGCACAAATGGAAACGACAAGTTATGGATAGAATTAAAGGTTCAGACAAAGGGATTACCTTAATGATCGTTAATAGGAGCGAGAGAGTCTGGAAATTGGTCAAAAAGGTTGAGCGGAACCACAAAACACTCACCGAAAATTGCCGAGAAAACCGTCGGAGTCTTTTTGCTATAGTACTGTCAGAAATTCTGAAATGTTGAAATGAGGGACTCTCCTTTTATAGAGGGCTCGTGATGTTTCGGCTAGAACGTTTGGACGGTTAAGTATTTCGAAATCCGAAATTCAAATTTCAAAGCAAAACTAATTGCATTTCACGAAACCATACGTTACTTGAGCAATAGGGATTAATAATTGGCAGCTACTCTGAACATGTGTAGTTATTGTAGTTTATCACGCCAAGACCAGCTCCATCTCGTCATTCGAGAGCCCGACCTCCTTTCTCACTTTCTCAGACGGATGACTCGCCCTATCGACAATCGAAATGAAGGTCATCCTGCCTCGTCACCAAAGCCAAATGTTGCCTTTCACGTTCTGCACGGGAATGTAAGCCTGGATGCTTCAGCGTGATCTCGCATAGTCTTTCGAGTTTATGCATAACTGATCGAGATCACCCGCTTCAGCCTGGCAACCCAGCAGCCAGTCGCGTTCACGCCATCAAAAGTTGCAAAGACTGATCACCCAAAAGCATGGCACCAAACTAAGCTCGCAAGACCCAACACCAGAAAGGCAGGCCGCGGTACAGCAGTTCGAACGGCACTCGATATGTCAACGCGCTTACAACTTTACTCCATGATTTCCCTCTTAGCAGTGGAAAACTCAAGAAGTATGGGGGCCATTGATATGCCAAAACCGTAAAAGAGCCCGTGAGATTCATATTGGGCCTTCAAGTGGGTCCAGTAACGAATAGGGCACCCGGCCCAACTAATTCACAATAAAGACGAAGTAGTGCGGGATTCATCCCAGCCCCTTAAGGACCATCACCATAGATTTTGGCCCAACAGTGGTGATCGGGATCAAAAGCCTTCATATGCCATCCATCAGGCGAAACAAAGCATTGAGGGCCACTCCGCCTGCCCCTCAGCACGAAAAGCACGCTAACTTAGGCAGCAAGGTCAAGCTTACAAGTGTGGATTCTATCACAGTAGGGATGATTGTCAACCTGCACCGCGTGGTCTAGGTCCGCATTACTATATTGTTTATGTATTTATTTACTGTGAATGTCCCATGTAAGCATAGGTCATGTAAGCCCTATAAATAGTGGCATCTTATACCCTAAAAAGGGGAAGCATATTAGAAAATACAGGCCAAGCATTGTTGCTTTTATCTCTTGTTATTGTTTTCTTGAGTTTCTTCATATCTTCATATATTTCATGAGCCAAAACACAACAAAACACCATTCCTAATCCAGATATCAACCAAAATCATCCGCTATTCTTGTCTGTGATGTTTCCGACAACATCAGTGTGAATATTTAAATGGTGGGATGACTTAGTTAATGGTGGTACTTGAGTGATCCCCTTTCACAAGACTGAGAAAACTCTATTTATCTTTTGGCATTTACGGAAAGCTAAAAATGATTAGGTGTTTAACAGAAATTTGATTGATCCTTCCAATATCATTCTTAATGCTTTGAATGATCGAAAAAAAAAATCTATTTCAAAGCCTAATGATATTGCAGAAAGTTCAATGTATGCCGATGGAATTGCTAATGAGGCTAATGATCAATATGTTTTTCATACTGATGCAGCATGGACCAATTACTCCAAACCTTTGGGTGGTGGAGTTGTTATTTTCGACAGAAACTACAACTTGGTGGAGATGTAGATATTTTTGCAACATTATTTTTGCTCTCAGAGTTGAGGCTAAATTTGTTCATTGGGCTTTGATCAGAGCTAAAGAGATGGGGTGGAGTAGCTTGCATATTCGCACGGACTCTCTTGTTTTGAGCCAAATGATTGGCAAGCTCGGAGAACTGAATGTAGATGTTGTTATTCTAATTAAGGATATTCAATGCTTAATGAGTAGTTTTTAGTGTCTAAATGCTTGTCATGTCAGTAGAAGATATAATATCCTTTGTCATAATTTGGCTAGGTTTGCTAAGAAGCTTATTTCTCCGGTCTTTTACGCTGGGTCTTTTCCTTCCGGGGTAATGTCTTCTGACCAGGATGAGAAATTTTCTAGAATGTTGAATTATACACTATAATTTGTTTTGCAATAATATTATTTTTTTTGAAAAAAACTCATTATTGTTGACATTGGAATGACCTTGAATTGTACGATTATACATGTGGCACTCACAAAAGAGATACCGTATCATTATTATAAATGGACTTACATAGGTCTGGCCTGAATTTGGAGTCTGTATCATCCAACCTGAACAAGTTTCACTTGGGTTTGGCATAGTCTTCATCTGGCAATATAATGTCGACTTGACACATGGCTATCCTGAACAATATGTTTGCCTCGGTATGAGGCATGCGCGATCTCAGACGGCATGAACTCTCTTTTATAGGAAAGCTGGACATTATGCATGACACTACTCCACGATTGTAATTGCTCTCTTAATGGCTCCGTGATTATCGTCCCATTAGGCCAAGTGTAATAATTGTTGTGCGATCCCCCCACATTCACAGGCTATGAAATCATGGATTCGCGATCTACTCCCTTCATGTGAAACATCTATATAATGGACATTTTTTTAAAGTCAAATCTACGTTAATCGGCTTGATCTCATACACTTTGGATACGTAGGCAGTCTCATTTACACATCCAAAAATCATCACAAACACCATAGAACCAGTTGGATTACTCCTAAAATGATCCAATTACTCAAAATTATACTCGGATGATTTTCAAACATCATCAAATGGCCCTAGAAAAAGGGTCTCATGCTGACCAATCTTGTGGTTTTATAAAGCGAGAAGAAACTATCATGATGATTGTAGATGGATCCACATCAAGTTTCGTGCAATCAACCAAAATCTTTGATAACTATCTTCTAAAGGAGAAGAAGATCATATTTAATGGGGGAGATTTCCTATTATCCAGAAGACCTCATTCCCCTAGTCATGAACAACGATGCCTTGGTTATTGAGGCGATAATCCACAAACATCTCGTAAAATTTATTCTGGTGGACACATGAAGTGCAACAAACATTCTCTACTTCAATGTCCTCAAAACCATACAGTTTATAGAGCGAAATCTCAAACATGAGTCATTCCATGTACGGGGATTCACGGTTCGCCTATAAAAGTTATGGGTACGATTTGATTAAAAACCACGTTTGGATACTAATCATGAAGCGGAACCCTGCATATAAATTACATGGTGGTCTAAGGATAATCATCTTATAATATCATCATTGAAAGACCAGCACTGAACAAACTCATGAAAGTCATATCACTTGCACACAATGGTATGAAATTCCCCTCCTTCGAGGGAATAGCCGAGATTAAAGGTGGTGTAGGAGTAGTCGACAGCTGCTACACATCCACCCTAAAGGAGGAGTATAAAGAACCTATTCAATAGATCCTGTTGGAAGACCTTTTCCTTGAAACAGAGGAACCTTTAGGATCTGGGGATTTTACAGAGGTGTAGGCTTACGGCCGAAAAAGTCGGACCGAATGATCCAAATTGGATCATGGATACCTCTGGAAAAAAAGGAAGGACTAATAAGCCTACTATAGGAGTTCGTAGAAATAATTGCATGGGTAGCTTGAGACATGCTCAGGATATCAACCAACACAACAATTCATAAACTGAACGTCGATCGGAATAGAAAAAGCGCCACTTCGCTCCAGAAAGAAAATAAACGATCAAGAAAGAGGTAGCCAAATTGCTAGAAGCTAAAATTGTTAGGGAAGTCTCCAATCCGGTTTGGATATCAAATCCAATCATGGTTTCAAAACCAGACAATAGCCAATGAATGTGCATAGACTTTATTGACCTTTACAAGGCATGTCCAAATGACTGTTACCCCTACCACAAATATATGATATTGTGGATTCAACAGTAGGGCTCGAGATTTTTTGATTTTCTAGATGCTTAAAAAGGCTACCATCAGATCAAGATGGGCGAGGATGACACGGAAAAAACCTCCTTTATAACAGAGATCGGCACATTCTGCTGCATAAACATGCAGTTCTGTTTAAAAAGTGCGGGCACCACGTACTAAAGACTGGTCGATAAGATATTTAAAAATCAGACCGAAAAGAACAAGGAAGTGAATGTGGATGACCTCTTAGTCAAGAGCAAGTCCCTTGGAGAGTACTTACAAATCTACGAGAAGTCTTCGAAGTGCTCCGAAAGACCAACATGTGTTTGAAACCAAAGAAATGCACCTTTGGAGTCAAATCCGAGAAATTCCTAGGATATATAATATCCAAATAAAGAATCAAAACAAATCCGGACAAAGTAGATGTACTCCGGAACATGCATCCACTTAAGTACGTAAAGTGTACAGGATGAACGAAAGGAAGGCCAGGTCAACAGAACCAGATCAACCATTTTTCCGAATACTCAAAAAAACATAATATCCAATGGAACAAGGAATGCCAAAAGGCCTTCAACGAACTAAAAGCGTACCTGACTCTCACTTCTCCTCGAGGAGAAACATTGTTTTTATACTTAGCTGTGTGCAATGAAGCCATCGATGAAGTACTCCAGAAGAAGAAAATGGGACACAAAAGCCCATTTAATACATGATCAAGGCCTTACACACACCCGAAGTTAGATACGCAGAGGCGGAAAAACCAGTCCTAACACTGGTCCATGTATCCAAGAAGTTGTGACCTTATTTTCAAGCTCATCCAATGGCGATAATTACATATCAGCCACTCTCACAAATTTTAGCCCAACCAGAAACCTCAGGTTGGATGACAAAGTGGTTGGTTGAACTCACACAGTCCAACCTCGATGTTAGGTCTCACACCGCCATAAAAGCACACGTCCTAGCTGAGGGAATCACCATCTCTGTAGACCAAGTACGCCACAATCCGAGACTGAACATTGGGTTGTATATGTAGATGGAGCCACAGGTAAAGAAAGAATATGAGCAGGTCTCTCGGTCTCTTTGTGGAGTTCCGGAAATGTTTTGCCTCCATTATTTTTTGTAATAAAACCCATACGAAGGAGTAATTATATAAGCTGCACTCCGTCATAAAACTAGCATTTTTTATTTTTTTTTGTTTTTTTTTTTTTTTTTTTTTTTTGTTTTTTTTTTGGAATAATTTCCAACAAATGAAGGCACAAGTTAATTGGCCAAACGAATTTTCGACATTTCAACTTTAGTTTTTAAAGCGTTTGCACTGAATACAAAATAGGTGATCTTCCATTCAATAATGCTGCTGCCATTGAGATTGTTATTACAGTCTTCACATTCAAACACATTTACAATTTTGATACATCAGAGAAAATATAAACCTCGTCATATCCCCGCCTGCAAAATGGACAATTGCAAGAACACATTAGAAATGACAAGACGCTTTAACCTTTCATTTCATAAAAGGTCTCGTTTATCGGGAAAAAAAAATGTCTGCTGCCAATAAACCAGCATACAATACAACCCAGGAGAAAGGAAAACTAAAATATAAGAAAAACTGATTGCAATAGTTCTTGTAGTAAAAATTAAATAATCAGCTTACCCGGATTTCCCACAATAAGTGGGAATATAATTGTAGATAAGGTTGTCCAGCACTTTAGAAGCAGGTGGCCTATTTAAGGACTTCCTAGCCTCACTGCATGAGAAAAATGTTGCACAAATCCAAAAGTTATGAACCACAAACAATGCATTTCTTTACTTTAAAATTTAATATGGTTATCCTTACACTCCCAACCACTTGCATTGACTGAGTTGGTAAAGAAGATCATATATATGCACTGAATTTATGTCTTTTTGTTCAAGTGCAAGTCCTAATGCAACCAACTAAATGAACTGAACTGACGGTAATATCTGCGCCTAAAATATATATACATGATCGAAAAAAGTTGCATTGCCTTAATGAAAGATCCTACAAGTAAGAAGCCAGTACTGCTCGTAATCAGGGAGTCAACATGCATTATACCAAAACAAAGTAATTCCTCTACCTGACAAAGTAGTTTGCAACATGCTGTGTGACATGAATTGCATCTTCTGAGTGCGGAATCATTGATAAGCCCCATTCAAAAGCATTTTTCTGCAAAACCAAGCATCAGGTATCTGCATTTGGAACCGTACAAAGGATCGCAAATACTACAGGTTTAAATGGCATTGTCTTCTTCACATGACAAACAATTCAGTTCCAATTTTAAAGCCTATGGAACAAATTTTCATAAATATCTTCAATAAGCACATTGTAGAGATGAATAGAATATTATACCTGAAGGACAAGAACCCCGCACATCTAAAAAACCATTTCACCAGCCTTTAAAACTTTATATTTCCTAAATGCGTACAGTTTAAATGTTTACATCCATTTGCAAGTAAGCAGAACAAAAACCACTGAGGGTACGCGGTAAATGCACGTTCTCTTTCTTCTTGAGGATACAAAGCACTTTCCAGGCCAAACCCATCAAAGTGACCTACACCGTAAGATTACGGGCTTTCTATTTAGCGAAAACACATAAGGTAGACCAGTCCAGTAGATTACCTCCGGGTGCCACTGGAAAGCAGTCACAGGGTATTTTTTGGCTTGAACTGAGGATACATATACCTGACGTCGCAAGAAGAAAAAGGAAATATTTTAGAAAATGATAAATCCAACATAAGCAATTCCAAGCCTAACGGCGATAGGATAAAAACACAAGCATTACATATCACCTTATTATTTTCATCTGCACTTGTTGTCAGGACCTTGAAGAAGCTACATAGATCAGCACTTCCATTGAACGTTTTGGGGGATATACCATACTGTCCTAGCAAATGCATCATTGAAAATGCCTAGTGTCAGCTTAAGTAATGGAAATTGACAAATAGCTTGATAATGCATCGCAACAGTTATTCTAATTCAGAAGTCTGCCTGCCTCCATTTGAACAGGAAAAATTTACTACCCATTCACTCCACTAAGAAAACAACTTTATTCATTGAATAAAGTAACCTTCTCTCCTCTACTTTACTTCTCACTATACATCAAATCCACTTTCTTTGACACGAATCCTGTTGCAATCCAAAAAACATTTCAACCCAAATTCATTCACTGCATAAGAATTAACTCAAATAAATTCACGTCCAAACGGGCCTTCTTAGTCCTGGGATAGCTCTCACCGCCCTTGCACACATTTCTCAATAGAACTGGCACCAAATTCTTCAGTAATCAAAACAAAAATCAATACGTTAAATAAAGTATCAAATCAAATTAGGCTATGCTACAGTTATAAAAAGTATCAAGCGCATCTCCGTCGGTGTATAACAGCAAAAATGCCCTAGTAGTAGTATAATAGATGTTAAAAGATACTAAACAAGTTCAGTAGTGCTGGCTGCTTTCATTCCATAATAAAAAATACAGAAAATCCTGGACAGGTTCTTAGCCAAATCATCACAGTGTTGACCTCTGAAAAGATCAATCACTCAGCAACAGAAGGCAGAACAACGTTCTCAGGAATACATCACTAAATTTTTTTCCATCAGGTTAGATAAAAGTATTGATCTGAGACCTGGAATGGAGATTTCTATGCTACTGAATTTCAAAAACTTCTTACATATCTATAGCTGGGGGATGAGATGGAAGTATTTTATTAACTTCTTTCTTGATAACTATATTTTATTAACTTTAACGTGTAAATAAGCATTTATTTGGAGGGTTTATTACTTGCACCACAGCTGATCTACCTGTTGTCCCCCAGCTACAGTGCACCACACCATTTTCACACAATCGACCCTGTGAAAGTCGATTCTATAGCCAAGAATCGACTTCCCACAAAGTGATTCAGGAGGGGAGACCGGATGTTGGCTATAAAATCAACTTTCACAGGATCGATTCTACTGTGGTGCACAGGTAGTGTGGTACACCAGTAGAGTAGTTGTGGTGCAAATAAAGGCCCATTCTTTTTTTCCCATTGATTCTTCAAGTCAGATTGTGAAGTCAACGCGATAAAAAATTTGAATCGAAAACACTTTCAGATGGGACAGCCTGTGAATGAATCAACAAGCCCAATCAGTGAATGTCAGTTCCCGGCTTTCCGCTTAATTAATATAAATCAAGCATCATACCACTAATCAAAATTGGTGTATAAAAAAAGAGTACAGTATTTACATGATGATTTTGCATCACGAGACAATCTGTGCTCAGCTTCTTCAACAATTCTGGAGGAAACCTGGGGAACATACAGAGGAACACATGAATCTCATACTCAATTAGATAAGCATGATGTATTAAGAGAAGTAACATACACATGGCAGGCAACAATTAACAAATACGGATAAGTTCAATATGCATTAATGTGAGTAACTCAGTAACAATTATCCAAGTAAGCAACAACGGAGTCAACTCATGCTTTTATAGACAGAAGAAAAAAAAAAGACTATTCAACTTTGTAAATACAAAATTGTACTCATTGGTACACCAAGATTTTGCAACACAATAGTCGAAAGTCAAGAGTTGCAAGACCCTAGTGATTGTACATGCACTATTAAGATAGCTATAAACTGCGGGGAAACAGAAGGTGCTCTTCCATTTAAAATAAGAATAAATAAATAAATAAAAAGAAAATACGACACCAATTATGTTTTACCAAAAAAAAAACATTGCCAATTAAATAATGGATACAATTTCCTAAGAAATGCATTTTCCACTGGCAGAGCCCCAGAAAAAATCTGATCTTGCATGGCATTGAACACCAATACAACACATCATGTCTAATTATTACCATTTGTATGCAATAAGGGCTACACTAGGCCTGCATGTGCAGCGGATAGATGCTTTTTGGCCTTACTCTACCCTCGGACAAGCATACTGGGCACATATAAGGATGCAGAGCTCACGACCTCATGACGACAAGAAGAAAAGAGTACCATTAATGAATCCAGGGTAATTATTCTACCAGAGGCAATGAAAGAGTGATTTTGCTTTCGGCTTGTTTCCAGTTTGACAAATAGGTGAGCAATAATAACAATCAGGCTTTGAAGTTCCACATCACCTCAAGATGATGAATTTATGGTGCCAAAAATTTAGGAGGCAATTCATATCAGTGCAGACACTATGCATGAAATGGATGTTAAGGAGTTGAAAAAAAAAACTGCAACCAGAAACTAAATTCATGAACGTTGAGCATATGGATGCCTAAACTGCACCAGCACATCACAATAGCAGAAAGGAACAAAATGAAGCTAAGTATGACACTTGTTCAAAAGGCACATTAGAGAGCCTCTTACGAAAAGATTCATGCATCAATGGGTGAGCCAAAACAATTTTGCTACAAGTGCCGTGTAGGAAGAATGAGGTTTCAGTGAAAAGGTATGTACCTTTCGAACACAGTTCCATGAATGCTTGTGTTTTCCATGAACTGGAGTGTAGATGCTTGATCAGCAGCACTGAATTGTTCAAGTATATTTCTGTCCTATTATGAGAAACAATTTAAAGCAAGGAATAAGCAGAAAACGTCTAATCACTGCATGTACCAAAGTTAATATTAAAAAATGAACTTCTAGGGGCTTTACATGTCACCAAATTCAATGTATCTAACCAGTATTTTAAAACCTGCCCTATGATTAGTCTGACAATCAGTGTTGAAGTGGATTATGAGAGCAAATTTGGTATAAATCTTAAACCTTCACCTTCAGTTAGATGCCCTATTCTTTACTACACACAAAAAACTTGACATACCTTACTGATGATCATTGTCAGAAGTTCCAAACCTAAGCATATAGCAAGCACAGGAAAATGGTCTCCTGCATCATTGTTCTCCAAAGCTTTCTGCAGAATACACGCTAATGTTATTAGATTCTCAGACAGTACGGTAAAGCAAACCTATAATATCAACGAATAGAAATCTCACTAGATAGCAAACTCCGTTGCAAAAGCCTCTTAAGGACTCAGAATTTGGAATTCGATCAGGCAGTCAATTAGTATTGTTTCATTCACTGCAACTATTGTATACCTTAAATACAGCCTCTACAACATCAAAGTAGAGACCACTTTTTGCCCAACCTCCGGTAAAGAGCACTCCATTGACAAGACTAAGCTTCTGCACAGCAAGAGACATCATCAGCTTATGGGCAAGGAGTTAGAGGAACAGACAAATGCATGACAGCAACTAAATGTCAAGATTCTAATCAAATATTACACACACAACAGTGAATCACTTGAACTATCTTTAACACAATCTACTGGATATAAAACAACAAAATCTTGTACACCTAATTACATACTAACCAGTACCCTTCATACACAAGGCACATGAATGCCCTCGAGGCCAAAGGCAAAGATTTTGCCTAGTTAAGAAAGGCCAGATATGGAAGAAGGGTGGAAGCAAATGGGAAAGGACATCAAGCAGACATTTAAGCAACGCTAAAGTTGCAGCATCACAAAGGAAAAACATGCCATCATACTGTTCCCAAAAATATATTTCAAACACTTCAAAAAAGATGACAGACACAAATCTACGACGGTTGAACACGAACTGAAAAGTACGTCCACAGAAGAGGTAAATTAAAAATACAATAAAAATAAAAATAAAAGGACAGTAAATATTGTAGCAGTCGTTTCTGAATTGACAACAATTTCCAGTAATTGATTATTCATTACCTATTTACATTTAATTCAACAAAATCAAGGAGTGTGAATCAATATGTACTTAGGATTGTAGCAGCGATAAAAAAAGCGGGAAATAAAATAGTACCTTATTAAGAATTCCCGGAGGTTCATTGTAAATAAGGGGAATGACCCGAGCGCCGGCAGATTCCACGAACTTGACATAGGATGCAGCAATATACGAAACATGTGTACCATTATTGAGCCGGCCAGAGGCACCATCGCCAGGATGACTCAAAATCCCTATAACAGGACGATAATTAAGCTTAGGATTGAGAGCAGGACAAGAAGGACTGGCTCCTCCAGGTACGTCTATAACACTCTGATTCTGACTAGGCAGACGCAGGACCGAATCCTCTGAACGATCATCAGTAGCAGCAGTTGCGGCAGTAGTGAAATCTTTGGAAAGAACGATCAAAAAAGGAATCCAGAGGGAACTCAAGTTCAACATAGCAGAAGGCGTAGCAGAAGTGGAGATCGGAGGTAGAGAGGGAATAGAAGGGGAATCAACGGCCGAGGAGGAAGATGATGATTTAGTGGCGGAGTTAGTTGCCGGAGGTGGAGACATTTGTGAAGATTAAAGCAGACGAGGTGGAAAGTGAGAGAGGAATTAGTAGGGTGATGAGATAGAGGAAGGTGAAGAGTGCAGACATGGAAGAGCTTGGCCGGCTTTTGAAATCGTAGTTGAGCAAATTCAGCAGGTGTCCAGTGTCCTTGGCTTGGATATGGTAGCAGTGGATATAAAATGTATATTTGATGAAAACGTGAGCAGAAGTGTAGACTCAATCATTCTTTTCTGCAAAAACTGGAATAAAATAAGATAAAATAAAATAGTTTTGTCTTTTATATAAAAATTTCAAAAAACTCTCGTTTTTTCTAACTGGTGAAATGTTGGTGTTTTTTCATCATTTCTCCTAGGGGTGTATATAGTCGAGTCCGGTCGGTTTTTTACGATTTTCTGAATTGAACTGAACCAATACAGTCCGATTCGATTCAGTTCCGATTTTCAGACTGTATTTTATTACCATAAAATTTTGATTTCTTTCTTCTAAAAATGAGACGAAAACCATTATTGGCACCATAAGCCAACAGGTGGTCGTTGTAACGACAATTTCAAAAGTTGTTTTCGGCTTTCACGATCAAAGGATGAAGAATATTAGAAGAAGCAAGAACGGCCGGAGCTCAAACGGCGGTTATCGGCGGTTTGGGAAGCATTTTAGGTTTAGGTTTAGGTAGAAACGACGAAGTATAAGGTTTAGAAATTTAGGGTTGTGTGTGGGGGTTTTATAGTAGGAGCTAGTGAACAAATTAAAATATATATATATATATATATATATATATATATATATATATATAGCACTATGTATACTATGTATTTAAATTTACCTTATCATTAAATTTTAACACCTAAATTCTTTTAGTCTATCATTAGGCTTATACGAAATATATAAAATAAAAAATTAAAACAAAAATAAAAATAACTTACAAAAATTTATCATTAGATAAAAATAATATTGTAAGAGGAAAAGGAGTTGTTGATTCAGAGATTGCTGAATCAGAAGTAGATTATAATATTTAATGGATTTTACATCTAAGATTGATTTTAATCCAGGCTCTCTGGCAAGAAAAACAATTAAAGATGAGGTTATTAATCTGCCTTGTTTGATGTTGGCTAATCCTTTATGGGATAAAGTAATTGAGACAGATGCCTCTGATATTGGCTATGGTGGTATACTAAAACAAATTTGTCCAGAAACCAAACAAGTCTATCTTGTTAGATTTTATTCTGGAAAATGGAATAATAGTCAAAAGAATTATGCAGCAGTAGCAAAAGAATTCTTAGCTATTGTTAAATGTGTTTTAAAATTTCAAGATGATTTATATAATAAGAAATTTCTTATATATACTGATTGTAAATCTGCGAAGTTTATGTTTAATAAAAATTTTAAGCATGACGTTTCAAAACAAATGTTTGCAAGGTGGCAAGCACATTTAGCCCCTTTTGATTTTGATATTCAACATATGAAAGGAGAAGACAATAGTCTCCCTGATTTCTTAACACGTGAATTCTTGCAGGAATAATGTCCAACAATTCAGCTCATAATTCTGAAAATAATTTTTATTATAGTGAGACATTTTGCTGGCAGAAATGGTGGAGAAGTGTCATTCTTGATGTTGAAAGTAAAAAAGGAAAAATGCAAAAGGAAATAATCCAAAGGGAAATAACTGGAAAGCCCTTAAAGCTTTCTTTACCCTCTAAACAGCCATGCTGGAGTTGTCGAAATAATTATCATTATGATTAATGTTGCAAAAATTGCAGGTATGACGTCCAGAGGATCAGGACGAGGAATTCATAATTCCTATCGTGGAAGGGGTGGAAGAGGAAATATCCTCGTTCAACATGGAAACAGAATTTTATATTCAGATAATATATCTGGTAGCTCAAGTCAGAATAATAATTCTGATAAAGAATATCAAGAATTCCTTGAATATAAAAGGAAGAAAAATGGCAAAGATAAAGAACAGGCGAGGAAATACCCTCCTATGCAAATATTGTTATACAAGAAGAAGAAGATATAACTTCTTATCAAGAAAATGAAAAACGAGGGAATGATATTCCTAATTGAGTATGATGATTTAAAAAAGAAAAATGACCCATGGTCATTAATGGATAAATATTTGGATAATAATCCATTTCCAGTAACTGCATATAAGCAGCGTTATTATTATGAAAATCTATTGAAGGCTTCTGAATGTGAAATAACACATTTTATGTCTAATGACCAGAAAGAATATACTTTCTCTAAAATTGTTATTAAAAGGATATATCTTCCAAATGAGTGGGGTATATCATTATTTAAAGAAAAAGAATTTCTTTTTCAAGAGAAAAACATTTCTCTAAAATATAACTATTGGGATTATATCCAAGCTTTTACAAATGTGTTTTTATATGAAAACAAAAAACAAAAGCATACGTGGTTTATAAAAGTATGCCCAGAAGTATATAAACATCTGGAATTTATACCAAATTGGTTTCAACAATGGTGGCTACTACATGGACCATCGGTAAAAATTTTACCAGAAGAATGGAAAGAGTTATATTCTCAATGGGTTGATATATCTCCCAAAATCTCAGAATTAAGTAATCAAGGACATTTAATAAATTGTTCTGGTTCACTATATTTCTTTTTGGAATTTTCTATTCCATGGATCCTAAAATGGACTCCAATTGTAGACATAACTACAGATAATTTACCTTGTATAAAAAGAAAATACTTCTCAAAATTCTGGACAAAATTGTCAAAGAAAAACCCACAAACAGGCCAATTATTTGGTGAAGATTTATTTCAAGAAATTAAACAGAAGATTCAACAATTTGAAGACTTTGAAGATGATGTCTTAACTACAGATTGCAGTCAGAGTCCCTTTCAGAATATATCAGGGAAGCTTAAAATGAAAGGAATTATTTCCAAAAAGGAAATTTTACAACATTATATGTCAGAAATGAAGAAAGATTTGATCAAGAATTTTGGTCATAAAATTGGGGATGATAAATCAGATACATCTATGTCCTCTGCAAATCTAGCTGGAGAGTCACAAGATCCAAATCAAGAGATCGATGAAGATATTCAAACAGTCATCGCAAAGTTATCAGAATTTCAAGATTGAAGACAATTATTGAGTGCATTATCACTACAAGGACAAAATGGGTCCTATGAGTTTGTCGTTTATTACCGACACCAACTTTCATAAAGTTATACTATTAATGAATAGCAAAAGTAGTCCTCTTTTGCTTTTACTTTTGAAATAAATGGCAAATGTTCGCCACTTGTATTTCTTTTACTTTTTTAATAGGCCCACTTGTTTTGGCCATTCTTCTCTAGTTTCTCTATAAATAGATTAGTTCTTTGTTTTATGAAGGCACGCTTGAGATTTGTCTCGCCTTCTCTTTCTCCCACTACTATCTTGTAAAATTTTTCTAAGTGAAATAAAGAATCCTCTTGTCTTGATTACAACCAAGGAATTGTAAGTTATTTTTATTTTTGTTTTAATTTTTTATTTTATATATTTCGTATTAGCCTAATGATAGGCTAAAAGAATTTAGGTGTTAAAATTTAATGATAAGGTAAATTTAAATACAGTTTGATCTTGGAAATTAAATTAAGACTGTGTATACTTTGATTATGGGTTGAGTATAAAACTGGCAATCTTATATGACAAGGTTTTGATTAATTCTGGCATGAATATAAATCGATCTTTTGTAGCCGTTTTACACCCGCTTTAGCTCAGGAGGGGCGTTTAGGGTTCTTGGCATTTACATGTTAGATCAAAGTTTATATTTATAGACGGAATTCATAATCAAGTAAAAATACCAATTTGTCATGTAACCTAAGACGGTTTCCTTACTCTGTCAAAATTGCCCCAGTTTAGTCCTAGTATACATAGTGCTACGTTATGGTATCAGAGCCAAGTTGTATTTACTGTTATCTTTTTGTTAAATTTTGACACTTTTTATATAAAATGAGAAGAACAACAGATAATATCAAGAATAGTCTTACACAAGAATTTGAAATTCCCAGAAATCTGGATTTATTAAATAAATGGACTATTCCAAAAATAGAACATAAAACAATTTATCAATTAGGAACCTTTGAAAAATTAGGTTTAAGACAAATTGTCAAAACCTCTGAGGAATCAATTTCTTTAAATAATGAAGAAATGATTATTAAATTGTTAAGTGAAAAAGATATTTTTCCCTATAGAAAAACACATAAGTTTTTACATATTGGTTTGGTTCAAATTGCTTTCAAACCACTCACACTGGAAAATCTTCCAGAAAGTTTTATTGCTGCCTTAAGAGATGGTAGAAATTTAGATTGGAAAAAATCTCTTATGGGAATTATACAATCTAGTTTGGCCCATGGCCCAGTTTATTTTGATGTATATCCCAATTTACAACTATCTTTAACAGATATAAACATTCTTGATTCTTTAACAATGAATGTTAAAACGCATGGTTATAACTATGCATCTGGATCTGAAATTATTTGCATATGTTACAGGATTTATTATAAACCTTTACATACTTTAAATCCAATGTGTAAAATAAAGGATAAATCTTTAAATGAAACTATCCCAATAGAAACAAATTTTAGTAAGTCTAATATTACGACTAGAAGATCTATTAAATGGGAAGAAATTCCTTTACCAGATACTTGGCAAATTGCTAATGCAGTGCCAAGGATTCCTGTTATTTGTCAGGATGTGACAAATATAGATCAAAGCACAGATGGAAATATTTCTATTTGTATGAATTCAGGTATTGATAATAGAAATTTATTATCAAGATCTATATCTATGAGATCTTTTATCTCTCCTTTTGACAATATTCATATCCCTGAATTCATTTCTTTCTTTCAATATTGATAATAAAGATTCAATTTCTTTCTTACAATATTCCAAATATTCTGAATTCATTTGACAAGGTCTAGCCTTTGTCGTAATTTTTCTTTCATCAAAATTATCTTCATAAGGAAGATCAACAATATGTCGTTTTCTATCCCAAAAAGCATTAGGATGATCACTACATATTTCAATTGAAAATTTATATAATAAGTTATTTATTTTTTCTTTAAGCTTTGGATTTAAGAGCTTTTCTTCAATTGAAATTTCATTAATCTCTTGTTTCAAAAAGTTTAAATGCAAACTTTTGTTATCTATTAATTTCCTAATCTCATTTAAAAAATTAGGTATCGGTTTAGTAACAAAATCAAACATGATTTTATTTCCTTCAAAAGTACCTATTATACCTTTATTATCAATTTTAATTATAGGATACATTTTTTCAATAAATGGTGTTCCAAGTATAACTTGACTAGTAATATTTTTTACAAGTAAAAAACTTGTAGGAATACAAATATTATTCTTACAAATATAAGATTTTGGAAGTTTAAACTTTATATCAAGTTTTTCACCACCAGCATGACTTAGAGTCATAGTAGTTTTTTCAAAATATTTAGTGGGAATTAATCCTTCCTGGATAACATTCATATCAGCACCACTATCAATTAAAGCAATTAATTATTGTTTATAAGAATTGTTAATTAATAGATTAATTTTTACATACCATTTTTGAGAAAATATAATACTTAAATTGTTTAAGAAATTATCTTGCTCAAATCCTTCTAATACTGAAGGTATACTAGATATATCTGAAATAGGTTCTTTTCCTTTTTCCTTTTTATCATATTCAAGAAGGGAAACCCTTTCATCTAAATTTTTATTGATCTTCTTTAAACTAGATATTTCTTGTTTTAAAGATATTACTTCTTTAGATAGTTCTATTATGGTAGTAGGTTTTAAACCTGATTGTCTTTCTTTTAACATTTTTAAAACATTATTCATAGAATAAGGTTCTTGGGAAGTTTTTATGTCAATTTCATTAGAAGATGACGGAACTTCAAAAATGTTATCAATTAACTGAGAACGAAGCTCAGGATTCTTAATTAATTTAAGAAATTCAACTATATATATATAAAATTAAAAATGAAGTATAACCGGTTCGGTTCGGGTCATACCGGTTTTTATTGATAAAACCGAAAACTGAATTGGATTCCGGTTCGGTTTTTCTTCAATGAAAAAACCGATTGGAAAACCGCGGTTCATCATTTTCCGGTCCGGTTTAATCCGGTTCAGTCGGTCAGTCCAGTTTTCCAATTTCGTTGTACACCCCTAATTTCCCCATAAAAAAAATAGTGTGGTTTCTTTACCTTTTTTTTTTGGTTTGTGTATAAATACTCTTTTTGGATTTAAGTCCGTATAAGTTTAGGATAAAAAAAATCATCTTAAAAAAGACAAAATTTAAATATGTTCCCTAAATTACCCCTTCTCCCACGTGACATACTCATTAAAACAGGTCCGCCGGCGACTCTCCTTCCTCACCTTTCTTTCTACTTATCTCCTTCCCAGAAAGGCCACAATCGGAGTTGATCTTCCAGATTCGGAAGCCAATCCGATTATCCGCCCCTTAATAATGAAAAGGAAATCGGATCTAACGAACTCAATGTAAAGGAGCACGTGCCAAAGCTTCATATTGTTCATCCTACTTGCTTTGAGGCTGGCAGGCCTTCAGAGTTTGTTGCATGTGGAAGCAATATTCTTCAATGCAAATTTAGGTATGAAAGGGTTTATTTTGCTTTTCGAATTGAAAATGATTTTTTCTCTCTTGTTTTTCATTTCTTCTGACGGACTGTGTAGCAGGTTTCTTCTATCCTTCGATGTCAAGTATTTTGTCTATTCCTTCTTTATTGAATTGTGGTTTGCCTTGATCTTACTGGAATTCTTTATCATTATTTGATGAACGATTCATGGGTAATATCAAAAATGTCATGACATAGCTTGTGTAATTCCATAATCCATTTTTTGTTACATCAGATATATGTCTTGGAACAACTCAATGTTATGATGATTAGTATGTTGGTTTTATCTTATTTGAATTCATTCATATTTTGCAGGTTGAAAATGAGTCTGGTCTTTTCAATTTGAAGATGATAAAATTGTTGGAGATTTTATTGGATATCTCCTAGCAAATTCTCTTGGATGGGTTGAGATTGATTATTGATTTGATGAATATAGGATATTTAGGTGTCTAATAAAATGGGGTTGTAGATATTATATAGATTTTTTGTGTTGAAACTCAAAAGAATGATTGGAAAACATGATGAGATGGCCAAATCAGTGTGATAATGTTTTAAACATGATGAGATGAAATGAGATGCAGTGACACCTTATTTCATATTTATAAAGTAGCATTGAAGATGCAATGACACCTGATTTAGAAAGACTGAAGATGTAGTGCCACCTTATTTGATCTTCATAACATGTTATTGAAAATGAAGTTACACCTGATTTGGACTTGATAATGTGTAGTGACATATGAAGTTAGTTGTTGATATTGTCGGAAATATCACAAACAAGATTTAGCGGTTGATTTGTGCGGATATCTGAATGAATGTGTGTTTTATGGAGTTTCATGGTGTTTTTCTCAAGAAATATATGAAGATAGGAAGAACACTCAATAACACGAAGACATCCGACAAATTGACCGGGCTTGGCATGCTTTCTCTATTATCCGTCCCCGTGTTAGGGTTTAAGGTACCACATTTTATAGGGCTTACATAGTCGGTGGTTACATGGAGGTCTAAAAGAGTACACCAAGCTAGTAAGTAAAATAAAATACAATAATGCGGGTTGAGCTTATGGTATGCGAGCTGGTATGCATCTCGGTCGCTGTGGACTCTTTGCCTATAACCTGTGAGTTTGCTACCTAGTTGTGTGGGCTGCGAGCTGAGGGGTGGTCGACTCGGGCCCTAGTGCTTCGTCTCGCCTAGTAGATGGCGTATGAAGGCTTTGATCACGATGCCCTTTTCATGACCAATGATAGTTATTGGAATGGTGTGAAGCAAGCTGGGTTAGGCCTGACCCAGCTCGGCTTACATGGCTGCGAGCTGATTGGGCCAGGGACCTATTCGATGTAGGGCCTGCTTAGAGGCCCAACTTGAATCTGTGGGCTCTTTTACGGGCTTGGCATATCAATGGCCCCTACTCCTTGAGCTCTCCATTGCAAAAATGGAAGTCATGGAGTAAAGTTGTCGGCGGCTTTATTTACCGTTTCCTCTTGGACTGTTGTACCGTGGTCTGCTCACTTAGAGCTGGGGCTTACGAGCTTAGTTTGATGCCGAACTAGTGAGCGATCGGTCTTTACAGCATTTAACGGCACGAACGCGACTGGCTGTGGGATGCCGGGCTGAAGCGGATGATCTCGATGGGTCATGCAGGAACACGAAAGACCATGCGAGATCATGCTGAAGCGGACTGAATTGCATGTCGTTCTGGAAGGCGACGAGCTCGTGAACTCTAAGTTTAAGAGAGAGTTGAATCTCAAAAATACGAGCTGACCTTGATCTCGGAGTCCCGACTTGTTTTAATTGTCCACGTCTAGAGTAACGGCCAATTATTGATCCACGTTCCCCAAGTAATGGCGTGTTTTGATAATTGCTGCCATTATTGTTTTGAACCCTAAAACAGCGCCATCATTATTGTTTCAAATTTTGAATTTTGAATCTCGAAATATCAACTGTCCTTGACACGCCAATCAAAACGTCACTTTGTGCCTATAAAAGGAGAGGGTCTCCTTCAATCCAACACTTTCGCGACCCTGAAGATTATGTAGGCAAAGAATTTTGGTGAGCTCTTGAAGATTCCGGTGGCTAGAAGAAGTTTCTGGCAAGGCTTTCATACCGATTTCTCAGCTTTTTCTTGCTCCTCCCGTATTTTCTGAGGTAGATCCCCATATTTTTGCCTTTATTTCATACTCACAACATGCTTTGGCCTATTTGAAGGCTTGTTTATGCTTGATTTCTTATAATATTGGTGATGAACGTGCTTGAATATTGTTCTCATTAGGTTGAACGTTCGTACCTTCGTAGTTTGTTGTTGCTTGATCGTATAAGTCGTTCTTTTTGAATGTCTGGTGTATATCTCATTCTTTGCCTTTGTTTGAGCATTGAGATAGATATCTGAGCACTCTTACTTGTTGTTGATTTCACTACTTTCGTTGCCGTTTCTTGGTCAGAAGAACTTGAGTGCCTGTTGGTATGGCACTTTCTTCTCCGGCAATTGAACTTACTTTACCGGTAGGATTAGGGTTAGGGTTCCAATTCTGTTTGCGGTAGGGGAGCAAGGTGTCGAGATGATTGAAATTATTCATCTCGGCTTGTCCTTTGTGTTTGAGTGATTGACTATCCACCTCGCTCTCTTTTTCAGGCAATGTCGGATAACCGAGGCGACGAATCGTGCTCTAATGGATCCGCGGTCCATGAGGAGCCTGTTGTTCAAGAAGTGGCAGAAAATGGCATTATAGTTGAACAAGACGATGGACCATTAGTTTTCTTACTATGCTAGAAGGATGCCCAGTGGAGAGAATTCGATAGGAGTGTTGTGGATTGGTGGGCCATGAGGGAAGAAGATCCTCGACCCGTTCCCGAGATCCTTCTACAGCCGCTCAATTTGAGCCCGGATTATCGATTCCATTACTTTGAAGAAAATGCGTCCCGGGACGGTTATCGAGAAGCCCAAGATCTTATACTGGATCCATTTTGATTCCATGCTGTGTGGTTTCCGACCTTCTTTCGACCCATTCTTTGTTCAATTCCTAGAGGCGGTGGAGGCCATGCCCTCTAATCTTGCTTTGGGAGTTGTGCGGGTTATATCCACGTTCATAGCTTTGAACCGTGTTTTGGGTTTCGAGCCGACCCTTACTGCCTTCGGTCATTATTTCACTGTCTCTAGTCCAGGAGGAAACTAGGCAAGTTCAAGTGAGGGGTCAATCTTTGAAGAACAAGATGAAGTTGTTTTACAAGACATCCTCCAAAGTAAACCAATGGAGCCATCGATGTTTACTTGTTGAATCTCGAGTCGGATGGCCATTCAGGAAGCACGTATTAAATTCGGCCAAATTATCTGATCTTTTGAGGTTGAAGAAAGTTTATTAGTTACTGGAAAAGGATCTTCCTTTTGTATCCGAGGTGGACAGGCTCCTTGGCTGGGACGCAATGAATCAGCCCCAAGCCCGCACTTTCAATTGGTGGATACTTGGTGCGGGGGAGCATTATAACACCATGGCCGGGATTGCAGGCCCACGGTTGGAGCATGTGCAGCCTTTAGTGGAGGTTACCCCGATTTTATCTGATCCCGGTTGGTGTGCGTCCTGTCATGAGGGCTTGTTCCCAACTAATTGTATCTTTTGTGTAGGGTATCGAGGTCGATGTGGACCTAATCCAGGTAATCATATTGTTGTTTTTGCTTTTTTCCTTGTTCATTGAACCCTTATTGATATTTCTCTGTATGATTGACTTGTTCATAGCGTTAGAGTTTATTGCTTTCCGTTTCTTGAATATTGCAGACTGAGTGATTTGCCCTTCGTGTAGAAAACATGGATCCTACCAGACTTCACGTCGAGAAGAGAAGGCTTGCTCGTGAGCAGAGGCTTGCGAGAGAACATATTTTATCAGCCCACCGGGGACAATTGATTCCTCCAATGGTGGCCTAAGGTTCATCTGCTACCGTCCCGCCCCCGGCTGTTGCACGGGGTCCCAATGTTCCTGTTTCTCCCCAAAGTAGGAGAAATGTAAGAGTTGCTCAAAGTGCTGCCCCTCATAGGAGGCGAGATGACAACGTTCAAATCTGTGAACCGAGTCCTTGTGCTTCCTGAGTGTTGGTCCCAGAGAAGGGTGAAACTATAGTCAGAGGGGGGGGGGGGGGTGAAATGACTATAGTGGAGTTTCAAAAACTTTTCTTCTATTTAAAAGCTTTTAGGCAGCGGATAAGTCCCTTCTTACTATGTTGTTTTCAAATCAGTGTAGACAGTCACAGATATAAGTTATGATGTAGGCTAATTAAATAAATGCTTTGTAAAGTAAATTGCGAAATTTAAATTGACACAAGGCTTATAGTGGTTCAGGGTGGTGTAATCCCTTAATCCACTCTTCTCCCGTGATGATTGGAGGAATTCACTATTGTTTTCACATATACAATAGTATGATTGTCCTTGGCTTCCCAAGCTTCACAATCTACAAGACTATCACTCATTGACTCGCAATGACTTCGGTGATTCGGTCTTCCTTTTGTTGTTCCTTAAGATTAAGATCCTTCAACGGCTATCACATATTCAACTCCTTCTCGGATTGCCTCGATTCGCTGTTGCTTCGCTTTGATGTGAATGTGATTCACACACTTGCTTGATCAATCTCAATTCTGAGTATGACTTTGTAGTTCTGATACTTGAGTTGATCACTAGATATGTCTTTGTAAGTTCAGAGAGAAGGCTTTTCAAATTGGCAGAGTTTCTGCTTGATTTTTCTTTCTTGATCGTTGTGTTTTTTTTTCTTGTCAATGCCTTCTATTTATAGCCTTGAATAACCTTGGTTTTTGAAATTCCGTCCGTTGGCTATATTAATGAGGGAATAACCCTTGATTTTATTCTTGATTCCCCCTTAATTGTATTCTCCTTGATTTCAGTGATCGGATTCTTTCTTCAAACGTATAGTAGAAAATCCGTCCTTGATTGATCCTTTAATGATTTGTGCATTTAATGCATGATCTTCTGAATCTTCATCGTATATCAAATTTGATCTTGTAAATGTCTCTTCGCCGTTTTTAGAACGGTCGAGTGAGCCTTCTGACTTAGCCGTTAGTTCTTTCTTTGCTGTTTTGTTTTCTCTTTGCCGAAAGTCAGTTTACTCAGCCGATTCACTGTTTCCTTCTTTGTTCTAGTTTTTGGAGAGTCTTTGTACTTCACCGATCCTTGATTTTGGTGAGACCGGTGTACACCATATTTGAACATTGAGTTTCATCACTTAAAACATAACTTAGACTTATCCAAGGTCATCACGACTTCCTTGGTTATAGGTCGACCATAATGTCTTCATACTTCTCTCGCCGGTGCTTTGCGGCTTCACTTTGCCGAATATCTCGTTTTTGCTTTGCCGTCCTACCAACTAGTACAATACTTGTCTTACTCAACTTATACAACATGTCGACTCTAAGTAAAGACTTATACGAGAGTTCTAACTTATTTCGGGCTTGCTATAACGACTAGTATGGCCATCATCAAAACATAATAAAATGTTCCTAACAATTTCCCCCTTTTTGATGATGCCAAAACCCTCATAAGCCTGAACATAAGTAATCAAAATGTTTCATAATAAACAACTGAATAAAAGTTCAACAATTTTATTCTTCCATCATAGGGCAATAAGATATTGCATCTTTTTATTTAAGTGAACAAAGGCAAATGATAAGATGAATTGAATTGAAATAAGCAATAGGTAACTGGTTTACTTCTTTATTTCTTCAAACCTGATGCCCTTGCCTTTGCTGTCCTCGCCTTTGCTGCCCTTTCTCTTTCCACTGGGGCTTTCCACCTTTCCCTTCCCACTTTGGACTCTCGGGCTTTGAGTTACCACTCTCGGGCTTTGAGTTACCTTCCCCTTTGTGGCGGCATCAAAACGTGCCTCGAGGGTCCGCAATTGCCGCGTCGGATTCATGGAGAGGCCCATACTTTCTCTCCAAGGTATTTTGTTGTTGGCTTCACCAACTTTGATAAGAAAGTCCGCTTGTTTGCCGAATGCTCCATGATCTCATCCGATGCTTGAATTTTGGATGTGTGAGCATTGAGGGTGTCCACCAATGGCTTGAGATTGTTGTCAACTTGTCTCTCGCATGGAATTCAAGATTGGTTTGGACATGGTGAGGGATGAGGTGTTGTAAGTTGCAAATTAAGTTTCCTTGTCTCTCCATGACCTCATCTTGGATTTTGATATGGCTGATGAGGGCCTCAATCTTGTGATTGAAGGAGGTTGCTTCACTCCTTAAGGCAGTCTTCAGATTTTGCCTGCTGTAATATTGCATTTCCATGTCCACAATGAGGGGTTGAATGTCCAGATTGAAAACTCTCTCTGGATCAATTCCTTCTGGTGCCACATGAACATCCTCTTCATCCCTATCGGTTTCATCCTCAGCATCTTTACCTTGCTTCTTCTCATTTTCCACTTCAATTTCTTTCTTTTCTTCTTCTCCCTCTTCCTTCTCATTTTGTGCTTCTTCTTCTTTTTCTTCCATCGCTCTTGTTGAGTGTGGACTCGCTTCATCTACCACCGTTCCCCCTTGTGCAATTGTGGGGGAGTTGACAAGTTCGGGCCGAGTGAGCTTTATCACTCGGCTCACTTAGTCCGGTTGTCAACTTTGCTCGTGCTTTTGAAAAGAACCTCTTGGAGAGTCGGTTCATCATCAGAAATCCCCAAATCTTCTTGAATTGCTTCAAGATTTCCTCCTTCTGATTGTTCATCCTCTGACTCATCCTCTTCCTCATGTATCTCCTCCTCTTCAGATGAAGTGATTCTATATCCTTCTTCACCTTCCTCTAGGTAGGTGATTTCCTCTTGTTGCTTTTCTTCTTCTGTTTCTGTGTCATCACTGATTGTCACGAGTCAATTAAGTTGCTTGGTTCCAGGCAAGAGGGATGTTTTCATGCGATGTCTGGGATCTGGTTCTTCGTCCCACTCCTGATCTACTGCCTTCAGGCTGCTTTCTTTTGCTCCCAGCTATGGGTTTGGGCTTCATGGAAGCCTTGATGTAAGTGAACATCGTCTTTGACTTGTGTGGGGACTGCAGATTTGTGGGTTTCACGTTCAATGCGTTGAACAGGTGTTGAAGAGGGAATCCGTATGATTTCTTTTCCCAGAAATCACCTTTCTTCTGCAAACCCTTGTTTGGTGCCGTAATTGAAAGGTCAAATTCCTTTTGTATCTGATCCTTTAGTCTATTGAATACAAAAGTTGCCCAGTCGAATTTGATGTGTTCGTAGATGATGGCCATCAATCTGATCCGAACCTCAGCCAGGTTTTCCATGGATCCTTTTCTGCCTTCGATATTCTTGGTGATGACTGGTGCAAACTCGGCAAACGGAGGTTTGAGTGTTGATCTAGGTAGATTGTATGTTTTGCTATTTTTCCTCGGATTTTTGGCTATCTCAGCCCAGAATTTTGTGATGTCAATCTGTACAAACTTGACATTGTGCGGGCCTATCATTGGTAATTGTAGGAACCTATTGAGAAGTCCAGGCGTTATGACTATCTCTTTCCCAAAAATTGAGCTTTTTATGCAGTCGACCTCAGTCTTCTTTGCGTTGGGCACAAACTTGGCATTTTTCCAGAATGCGATCAGGTTTTCATAGCAGATTCCCGTTATTGGAGGATTTAGGAAGGTCATCAGCCCCAAATTTGAGCAGCAATCAACCAGACGTTGAGCTTTTGAATCATTGTCACAAAATGAGAGATAGTGCTCAGGTTTGAAAAACGAGCCGGTTATGATTGATTTTCCGTAGTATTTTTCAGTAGCAGTGATTTGGGAGGATGAAGCCATTGATTGGTAGATGAAGATTAAAAGAGTATATCTTGAGGTTTCAGTGAGAAAAAGTAATTTGCAGGAGTATGTAAAGATTTCTGAACATCTCCAAGTCTTGTTTTTATAGTGTGATTTGGGTAGTGTGAACGTGGTTTTGAATATGGAAGGATTTTGTGGCATAATGGCGTGATTTTGTGTATGAAAATCGCGATATTCGAGTGGAATGGGGGTGTGGTTTGAGGCAAGTAATGATAGAGCCCGTGAATCGAGGAGTTTATAATTCAAAAAATAATATAATTACCTCCATGATCATAAGTTGATCGCCACGTGTGTACAGAATAATCCTTCATAATTTCCTTATTCTCCACGTGTAATCAGAATTGATTTTGTTCACACTTTTAATTTGTCCAAGTCTTTATTTCGGTGAAGTGCCTTCGCTGGTCACTTAGCCGTCCCATAGGTTCTTCACTTAGCCGCGCCATTTGACCGTTTTCTAACAATCAGTTAAGTTACCTTCGCCGAATACCAATGCCTTACTTGCGGCATCTCCCGTAACGGCAAAGGTCGTACCGATTAATGAAGTCACTTAGCCGATTACTCCGCTTAGCCGCCGTTCGATACTTATTCTATTTCAATCATTCCTAACTCGCTTCTTAGCTTACTGAATCTTTCATAACTGAGTGGTTTAGTTAAGATGTCAGCCAATTGATCTTCATTGGGTATGTGTTTTAGGATGACATCCCCCTTTTCAACATGGTCTCTGATAAAATGATGTCTTACATCAATATGCTTTGTTCTTGAGTGCAATACTGGATTTTCTGTAATAGATATTGCACTTATGTTATCACACATGATTGGAATTGTTTTCTCTTCTACTCCATAGTCCCTTAGCTGTTGTCTTATCCACAGTACTTGTGCACAACAGCTACCTGCTGCTATATATTCTGCTTCAGCTGTTGATGTAGATATGGAGTTTTGCTTTTTACTGAACCAAGAGACTAGTCTGGTTCCTAGCATTTGGCAAGTTCCAGAGGTGCTCTTTCTATCTATTTTGCATCCAGCATAGTCAGAGTTTGAATATGATATCAATGTAAATCCTCCATCTTTTGGATACCAAATACCAACATTTATAGTGTTTTTCAAGTATTTGATTATCCTTTTAGGCGCTAGAAGATGTGATTCTTTTGGTTGAGCTTGAAATCTTGCACACACTCCTACCGCAAATGCTATGTCGTCCGTGGCGATTAAGTATAATAATGATCCAATAATTCCTCTATACATTTTCTCGATCTACATCTTTTCCTCCATCATCTTTTCCAAGTATGACTCGGCACACATTGGTGTGTCTCGTTGTGCCACTTGTATCCATCCCATACTTGTGTATCAAATCTCTTGTATACTTTGCTTGACTAATGAAGATGCCATCCTTCATTTGCTTTACTTGAAGGCCAAAGAAGTAGTTTAATTCTCCCATCATGCTCATCTGAAATTTGCTCTTCATCAGGTTTGTGATGACAGTTAAAATATACCTATTTATGTCATCAACACTAACCTTAAATCAGAGTTAATTAAATATATTTCATATTAAATCACGTGTTTATATTTATTATTTAATGATAAGTGATTATTAATGTGATAATTGGTATTTAGCTGTTTTTATTATAAAAGAGCAATTAATTGTATGATAAATGCTGATTTCGCAGATCGCTCGGGAGGATAATTGTCATGCAATCGGGAAATCTCAAGATAAATAAGGAAGAAAATCGGAGCATTAATGAAGAGACAAATCAGATCAGCATAGAAGAGTGAAGTGGGGAACAAGTCAGACGAAGCGAAATTGAAAACGCATAAAGACGGAGGCTCGATCGACCGAGCCATGCCATTCGGTCGACCGAGCGTAACCATTCGGTCGACCGAGCGTAACTGTTCGGTCACCCGAGCCTAATCAGATTAATGCGTGCATATCTTCTGGATTCTCCCTATGTCGGCTACAACTCCTATATAAACAGCAGCCACGATGCTGAGAAAACCACGAACCTACAAAACACAATACTACAATACTTTTAGTTTATCAATATAGTTCTTTTTATTTTATATTATGTTGCTTCATCACGGAGGCGATGGATTCATCAATTAGAGATTGCATTGAAGGATCGGAGGACCCTCCGTCTACGAGGGTAATGTCTATCCAAATATGTCGTTTTTATTCGTAGATCTATTTTATTTCGTTATGGAGTAGTCGTTTGTGTATTGATTTCGTGATGTAGTTAATTAACAAACCCATATTCATGTAGATCTAAGTCGTATGAAGGCGTTTTATGAGCAAATTCTAGAGTCACCGGTCTAGATCTACCACGGTCTATATGGTTAGATCTAGCCATCAAGATTCTAGTAATTTTCTGTGAACGACTTCGGCTACGTCGTGCTTTCTGTTTTTCATATACACATGTAATAGATCTGGCCAATTTGTTACATCATTCTCGTAAATTAATATGATATATTGTGAAAATTGCCATGTTAAATAGGACATTAGTTAGCCGATCGTTTAGGAGGTGTGCCAACCTGTCCACGGTGGTTGCCTAGACGAGGTGACGATTTTAGATCGGCATCCCTAGTTTGGTATAGCATGCTTGTTATATGATGTTCTATCCTGTCCAAGGAAGGATTCGTAATTAAGCATAAAGATCTTCTATCCGTTCACGAAGTAGATCCAGTTTAGGGGATGGCTCCCGTAGCCAAAATATAATCAACCTTAATGTCTTTTCTGTCTCGGCTTAGATATACATATATGGGGGAGTAATTACTACTAGCGTAATCAATACCGTTTGTTAGAGTCTTATAAAACCATAAAAACAAGTGTTTTGTGTCTTGTGTCGTATTGTTAGTCTTTGTGTTTTCTATCATGTCAATCTTTATTTCTACGTTATTGTTGGTCGTAGACCGCCCTTTAATCTATTTTTAGTTTAATAACGTTGTACTTGTTTAAGCCGAGTCTCGTGGGATCGACCTCGACTCTATCTAGCTATACTACGATTGAACCTAGTTCTCTTGCTAGTTGGTTATTTAGGTATCGAGTTATTTTTATAACTTGACCGTCATCAAGTTTTTTGCGCCGTTGCCGGGGACTCGTGTCATTAAATTGAGTATAGCTTATTTTATTAAAAGTAGATTCGTAAATATTGTGAATAAGAGTCTGTATATTAAACAGTGTCATTAAAAAAATATATATAAATAAATAAATAAATAAAAAGAGTTCGGTCGACCGAACCACAGTTCTCGGTCGACCGAGAATTTATTATTAATATTATTATTTTTTCTTTTTCTGTTTCTGTTCTGTTTTGTTTTACACAGTTTCTGCCTTGTGTTTTTATATTTTTCGAGTCTGTTTTAGTTTAGTTTTTATTTATTGAGTCTAGGATTAGCCTTTAAAGTTTCTAATAGTTTATTGTTTTTTCTATTTTTGTCTATTTTAGAGTCTCGCCAAAGGCAGTAGCCTTGGCGTATTTTAATTGTTTAATTTTGTTTTTGTCTTGCAAATAAAAAATAAAAAATAAAAAACAAAAAAAAACAAGCAAGCTACCCGGATTTCCGAGGATCCAATCGAAGAGCAAGGCGAGGAAAAATTTGAAGGAGCACATCAATCTGACTCAGACATGGAAGGATTACTGAATGAAGCCAACCAGGTAAATGGAAATAATTTTAATAATGCAAATTTTGTTAACCAAGTTTGTGGCTTGCATGGGAAAGGCGTACCTTGCAAAGCTATGCAACGCCTACCATTGAACAATTCATTCCCGCTATCGTAGTGCTGAAAATCTGTCTTTGAAATTTATCACCCGAAACCTAATGTCATTCAAATGGTGACAAACTATTCCACTTTTAATGGTAACTTTGAATGAAGATCCCGGCATTCACGTGATGAACTTCTTAGAGATCGTTAGTACCGTGAAGCCGAATCTGGTTCCCGAGGATAACATTAAGATAAAACTTTTCCTTTCACTTTGAAAGATAAAGCTAAGCAATGGCTTTTCTCTTTAAAGGCTAGATCAATCACAACCTGGGAGGAACCTATGCGCAAAAGTTCATGAATAAGTACTTCCCTATAGGAAAGACCTTTAAGTTACGCCAAGATATCTTGGGGTTCAAGCGACAACCTTTGGGGAGAGTTTTGATCAAGCTTGGGAACGTTTTAAGGAGTCCATGAGGAAGTGCCCTCATCATGATATCCCTCATGGATTTTAATGCAAACCTTTTACCATGGATTGAGAGATACGGAGAAGATAAGAGTAGATGCCTCCGAATGGAGCGTTTGTTCTTTTATCTCCTGAGGAGGCACGAGGAAAGATGGAGCAAATAGCAATGAATAGCCAATGGGTAGGTGGTGAAATAGCAACTGTGAAGATGGCCGATAATTTATCTGAGGAGGATTTATCGCATAAGATCCTACATACTCTATTGATCATAAATGATAAGGTGGATGGTATGCATGAGAGGATTCAACGAGTGGAGACTGGAAAAGGGACGGAAACGATTAATCAACTAGAGAATGCGGGTACTAAAGAAGCCAATTACATTGAAAGACAGGGGAATCAATATGGCGGTTACAAACCAAATCATGACCACCCTGAATTCCGATGGAATGATCCAAATGAATGGGTAAAACCACACAACACTTATGTACCTCAGCAAGCTCAAACTTACGGTTGGGAAGTTGCACTTGAAAAGATGAGTAACAGAATGTCTGACACTTTGTGAATCAATTAGCAAATTCCATGACTGACTTGGCTACAAACTTTCACCAATACTGTCAAAAGAATGATGCCAAAGTCACCAACCAAGAAGCCTTAGTCCGAGAATCTCTCTCATCAAATAGGACAATTAGGCCGAACAACTCGTCAACTAGGCCTCCCGGGGGATTTCCGAGCAACACCGATAGGAACCCTAGGGATGTGAATGCGATAATGATTAGAAGTGAAAAGGAGCTTACTCCAACAATCCCAAAGAACGAGGAAAATATAGAAGATGTTAGGGATGATGAGGAAGAGCCTGAGGAGGCATTCACACCCTGCTTAGAAAAGCCCCCCGATGAGCAAATATCCTCCATCTCTACCATTTTAGGGAATAGTGACTGCGCCGAAATATCTTTGCGAAGTGAGGTTGTTAAGGCTGAGAAACAACAACCATGGTTTAAAGATTATGTGAATTATTTATCCGGGAGATATTTGCCACCAGACTTGAACCAGCAGCAAAAGAAGAAGTTCTTTGCGGACCTTAAACACTACTATTGGGATGAACCATATCTTTTCAAGCGATGCTCAGACAACATCTTTAGAAGATGTGTTCCTGAGATTGAATTCCCCGATATACTTAAACATTGCCATACTTATGAAACGGGAGAACACTATGGAGGGGACAAGACTTCGCTAACGCTAAAGTTCTCCAATGTGGTTTCTACGGCCAAATCTTTACAAAGCTGCGCATGAATATGCTAGATCCTGTCATTCATGCCAAATGACGGGCAATATCTCGAGGAGACATGAAATGCCACTAAGGAGTATCCTAGAACCGAACTCTTTGATGTATGGGGAATTGATTTTGTGGGACCTTTCACTTCATCTACGTTTCAAACCGCTATATTTTGGTGGCGATCGACTATGTGTCTAAATGGGTTGAGGCAATTGCTTCACCTACCAATGATGCAAAGGTTGTACTTGCGGTTTTTAAAGAAAAATATCTTCACGCGGTTTGGAATTCCTCGTGCCATCATTAGTGATAATGGGAGCCATTTACGTAATAAGCCATTTGAGAAGTTAATGGCCAAGTACGGGGTGAGACATAAGTTAGCTACCGCTTATCATCCTCAAACAAGTGGTCAAGTTGAGGTCACGAACCGAGAGATTAAGCGCATTCTAGAGAAAACGTGAACCCAACAAGGAAAGATTGGTCGTTGAAGTTAGATGACGCTTTATGGGCTTATCGGACTGCGTATAAGACTTCCATAGGTATGTCCCCGTACCGATTGTTTTTGGGAAAGCGTGTCATCTACCGGTTGAACTTGAGCACCGTGCCTTATGGGCTACTCGTGTGTTGAATTTAGATGAAAGTTTAGCCGGAGAAAAGAGATTGTTGGAATTAACTCGCCTAGAAGAGTTTCGCATTGAAGCTTACGAGAATGCTCGGATCTATAAAGAGCGCACTAAGAGATTTCATGATAAAAAGATCCTTGACCGCACCTTTAAGGTGGGTGATATGGTTCTTGTTTACAATTCGCGCTTGAAACTTTTCCCGGGAAAGCTAAAATCAAGATGGTTTGGTCCATATAAAGTGAGTAAAGTATTTCCTTCCGGAGCTGTAGAGGTAAGTCACTTGGATGATCGAAAGACTTTTGTGGTGAATGGCCACCGAGTAAAGCATTACCTCGGGAATCAATTTGATAGGGAGGAAGAAGTACTTACTCTAGGAAATCCTAGTTACAACTAGACCATCATGTGAGTAAAGTCGAGCTAACGACTATAACCATAGAACTATTTCTTAAAACTTTCTTTTAGATTTGTTTTTGTTTTTGCTTTGAATAAAGTAGCATGCGCCTATCACGGTTTTTTTCATCTCGCCATGTTCCGAGTCTAAGTTCGGAATAAACGAGGTTTTTTCCTTGATAGCCGTCATGTGAGTTTTTTATTTAGGCATGTAAATCCCTTTTGGTATTGTCCATGGCGGTATAAAGTAAAGTGGCTTAAACTTGTTTTTAGATATTTATATCTAATTACGCCACATTATTTTATAACTTCCATAGACATGGTATTTAACGATTTCGTGGAGCTTGTTTGTTTATACGGGATATGTCCGTCTCTCCACGACGTGCTTTGAGGTTTACTCCGATATTGTTCCTTCACTTGGGAGCCGTTTCCAGAGCTAAGTCTTTTTTCTTAAACTCTCATTTATTTTTGTCATTGAGGACAATGCCATGTTTAAGTGGGGGGCAAGGGACTTAGCTATAAGTTGAAAAAGTAAACAGGAACGGAATATTGAGGCAATATTGAGCAAAATTTAAAAAAGATTTTATGGATAAATGCCAAGTTGTTGAACTCGTACCCTTAAACTTGTGAAGTTCTTATACTTAGAATTGATAGGAAAGGAACCAAGTTGCGTGAATACATGATCATATTATACTTTTGCGATAAATTGTTAGTAAACTTAAGGATATTCATGTCAACAATTGCAAATAGTTAGGTATTGTTCAACTACTCAACATGTGAATCGTTTAGTACCGCATGAGTTATAATACTTGAAAGAAATATGTGTACATTGCGTAGATAATTGGTTATGAGGACCTAGTGTCGATATTTGTCGACTGATGTATTCTGATCTTCTAGCCAACAAAAGCAGAGTAATAAGCTTGGGACGTACCTGTGTTTTGACAGTGTATTAAAACACTGGGCTTGTAGTAACATTACCAAAGTAGCCCCGCACTTGTGGTAATATTCGATGCTATGCTCAATCTAAGATAGGGGGATACTCTACGAAAAGTTTTCTTCCTTGAGATTAGTAGTATTCGAAAAATATGCAAAATTGAAAAAATTTAAATTGTTAGAGGCTTTGAGTAGTACTCGGTCTCCAAGTCCAAAAACCACATATGATACGCTCTTGCTTATTGTTCTAGTGCTTTCACCATTGCGAGGCATAAGAAGTATGAATGCGATGTTGGTGAATTTTGATATGAAGTCTGCATAAGCTCTAATCTTGCTACATTTATATAAAACCAATGCACATGCACACAATCACTTCGATTCATAGCGAGTAATGAATAATGCTTATCGATGAGCATGACTGTATGAGTTGACACGAGTTTCTTGTGTAAGTATGAGTTGACCACGGAAAATGTTGTCTTGGGGAATGACTTATTGATGCTTTGTTCGGGACGAAGCAAAGTTTAAGTGGGGGGCATTTTGATGACAGTTAAAATATACCTATTTATGTCATCAATTCTAACCTTAAATCAGAGTTAATTATATATATTTCATATTAAATCACGTGTTTATATTTATTATTTAATGATAAGTGATTATTAATGTGATAATTGGTATTTAGCTGTTTTTATTATAAAAGAGCAATTAATTGTGTGATAAATGCTGATTTCGCAGATCGCTCGGGAGGATAATTGTCATGCAATCGGGAAATCTCAAGATAAATAAGGAAGAAAATCGGAGCATTAATGAAGAGACAAATCAGATCAGCATAGAAGAGTGAAGTGGGGAACAAGTCAGACGAAGCGAAATTGAAAACGCGTAAAGACGGAGGCTCGGTCGACCGAGCCATGCCATTCGGTCGACCGAGCGTAACCATTCGGTCGACCGAGCGTAACTGTTCGGTCACCCGAGCCTAATCAGATTAATGCGTGCATATCTTCTGGATTCTCCCTATGTCGGCTACAACTCCTATATAAACAGCAGCCACGATGCTGAGAAAACCACGAACCTACAAAACACAATACTACAATACCTTTAGTTTATCAATATAGTTCTTTTTATTTTATATTATGTTGCTTCATCACGGAGGCGATGGATTCATCGATTAGAGATTGCATTGAAGGATCGGAGGACCCTCCGTCTACGAGGGTAATGTCTATCCAAATATGTCGTTTTTATTCGTAGATCTATTTTATTTCGTTATGGAGTAGTCATTTGTGTATTGATTTCGTGATGTAGTTAATTAACAAACCCATATTCATGTAGATCTAAGTCGTACGAAGGCGTTTTATGAGCAAATTCTAGAGTCACCGGTCTAGATCTACCACGGTCTATATGGTTAGATCTAGCCATCAAGATTCTAGTAATTTTACGTGAACGACTTCGGCTACGTCGTGCTTTCGTTTTTCATATACACATGTAATAGATCGGCCAATTTGTTACATCGTTCTCGTAAATTAATATGATATATTGTGAAAATTGCCATGTTAAATAGGACATTAGTTAGCCGATCGTTTAGGAGGTGTGCCAACTTGTCCACGGTGGTTGCCTAGACGAGGTGACGAGTTTAGATCGGCATCCCTAGTTTGGTATAGCATGCTTGTTATATGATGTTCTATCCTGTCCAAGGAAGGATTCGTAATTAAGCATAAAGATCTTCTATCCGTTCACGAAGTAGATCCAGTTTAGGGGATGGCTCCCGTAGCCAAAATATAATCAACCTTAATGTCTTTTCTGTCTCGGCTTAGATATACATATATGGGGGAGTAATTACTACTAGCGTAATCAATACCGTTTGTTAGAGTCTTATAAAACCATAAAAACAAGTGTTTTGTGTCTTGTGTCGTATTGTTAGTCTTTGTGTTTTCTATCGTGTCAATCTTTATTTCTACGTTATTGTTGGTCGTAGACCGCCCTTTAATCTATTTTTAGTTTAATAACGTTGTACTTGTTTAAGCCGAGTCTCTGTGGGATCGACCTCGACTCTATCTAGCTATACTACGATTGAACCTAGTTCTCTTGCTAGTTGGTTATTTAGGTATCGAGTTATTTTTATAACTTGACCGTCATCAGTTTGCAAATTTCTCACATAGCTTTTCATCTTCGGATCCAAAGATTATATCATCAACATAGATTTGTACTAGCAAAGTGCTTTCTCCTTCCTCTAGTTTGAATAGAGTCTTGTCAATAGTTCCTTTGTTGAATCCATTCTTGATCAGAAATTGTGATAGTGTTTCATACCAGGCTCTAGGTGCCTGTTTGAGGCCATAGAGGGCCTTCTTGAGTTTGTATACTTTGTCTTCTTTTCCTTTAATTTGAAATCCGGAGGTTGTTCTACATAAACTTCTTCTTCCAAAAGTCCATTTAGAATGCACTCTTTACATCCATTTGATAGACTTTGAAGTCTTTGTGTGCGACAAATGCTAGAAAGAGTCCGATTGCTTCCAATCTTGCTACCGGTGCAAATGTTTCATCATAATCTATTCCTTCACTTGGGAATAGCCTTTTGCAACTAGCCTTGCTTTGTTTCGACAACAGCTTCCTTGCTCATCCATCTTGTTCCCGAATAACCATTTTGCACCAATGATGTTGGCCATTTCGTGTCCGTCAACTAGTTCCCGTACTTCATTTCTTTCAAATTCATTTAGTTCTTCTTGCATGGTTTGTGATCCAATCTGCATCTTGGATTGCATCATCTATGGTCTTGGGTTCCACTTGTGATAGAAAGCAAGTTAGCATGTGCTTCAATTGTCTTCTGGTTCTGACTCCTGTGTGAATATCTCCAATGACTTGTTCTTCAGGATGGTCTCTTAACCAATTTAGGTCTGGTTGAAGTTGATCTTCACTTGGTGCTTCCATACCTTCATGCTGAGCAAGAACTTCAACTTCAGGTGCTTCATCTAGTGTATTGGTAAGTGGTTCTTCTTGGTTTTCAAAATGATGATTTAGGATGGTTCTTATGGTTGCATTTGTATAGATTCCTTTGTGTCGCTTTCTCTTCTTGATGTTGAAGATCTTCACCATTTGTATTTGGTTCATCAAAAACTACATGTATTGATTCTTCAATCACCAAGGTTCTTTTATTGAGTACTCTAAATGCTTTGTTTGGTGTCCGAGTATCCCATGAAAATTGCTTCATCAGCCTTCTCATCAAAGGTATGCAGCTGATTCTGTTTAAGACAAAACATTTTGATCCAAACATATGAAAATATGAGATATTAGGTTTTCTACCATTCCATATTTCATATGGAGTCTTTCCATGATGTTTGTTGATGATTGATCTGTTTTGTGTATGGCATGTTGTGTTTGCTGCTTCAGCCCAAAATCTCTTTGGTAAACATGCTTCTGCTATCATTGTCCTGACTGCTTCCTTGATGGTTCTGTTTCTTCTTTCTGCAACACCATTTTGTTGTGGAGTTCTATTCGTATAGTTGATGTAATACTCCATTTTCTTCACAATAGGTTCGATAATTTCATTTAGGAATTCGGTGCCTCTATCCGATCCGATCTTGATAATCTTTAGCTCTTTCTCATTCTCGGAGTCTTCTCAACAAATCGGCGGCTTCTTGAGTGTTTCTTTCTTCTTGTTCATGAAAATGGTCCATGTGTACTTTGAGAAGTCATCCACCACTACAAGAGTGTATTTCTTACCACTCACACTTACTGGTGTGACTGGTCCAAACAAGTCCATGTGCAGCAGATGTAGAACTCTTGTTGTAGATTGATAAGGCTTTGACTTGAATGAACTTTTTATTTGTTTTCCTTTTTGACAAGCATCACATAGACTCTCTTTCTTGAATGTGATCTCTGGCAGGCCTTCAACTAGCTTGCTCCTTGATAGTTTGTTGATGGTCTTGAAATTCAGGTGATTTAATCTTCTGTGCCAAATCCAGCTTGTTGATTGTTTATTCTTGACAAGTAGGCATGTTTCTGCCTTAGCTGTTTTCCAGTCCACCACATACATGTTGTCTTGTCTTCTACCTGCAAGAACTACTGTGTTGGTTTGACTGTGAATCACTTTGCATCCTTCTTTGTTGAAGTGCACATTGTAGCCTTTGTCACGTAATTGACCGATGCTCATCGATTGAAGTTAAGTCCCTTGACATATGCCACATTTTGAATCTTTAGATTGTTCTTGAGTATTATGCCTTCCCCCTTAATCTTGCCAGGGTTTTCTTTACCTCCAAATGTGACTTTGGGTACATCAAAAGCTTTGAAGTCAGTGAGCCATTTCTTGTTTCCTGTCATGTGTCTGGAACATCCACTGTCTATGTACCAGACATCCTACAAAACAGTTTAATTAAGTTTAGGTACCCAACACTGTTTGGGTCCATGCTTGTTAGCAATCATGCCTCCCATACCAAGGGTGTATCCAAAAGGTCTTCTTTTTGGATAATTGAAGTCATCAACTTCATATGTATAAGGCATGGCGTAATAGCTTCTAGTATTTTTACTGAAGGTATTCTGATACTTTTCTCCACCTTTTGGTGCATTTGCATCCTTCTTTACTTTCCAATATGCAGTAGGAAACCTTTCTTGCTTCATGTGTCTAGGAACAGTTTGGTTTTTCTTAAACACATGATGCATTTTGTGGAATGGTTTCCTCTTGTATTTTGGAGGTGCAACATTCCAATCATCCTCTGAAGGGTAAAGTCTGCATTTTCCTTTCAGATGGCTGTGGTTCTTGATTGACTGGAAGGAGGATTTAGTTTGTTGTTTCACTACACTGGGTCTTGACTTCACCGGAACAGATGATCCGTTGGAACCATGGTTCGTCCCTTTCTAAATTTTGGTCCACTAGTGGTCCCGAATTTAGAATGGTGTTGATCATTGTTCCTACTTTCATCCCGATGTTGTAGCCAAGACCGTATTTGGATCCAAACCTTTTTGAGGGTTTGTAAGTCGGTGCTTTTAGTGGTGCAAAGGATACCTTCACTTTGGTGAGGAGATTTTCTTAATCGATCTTTTAGTAACGGATGTAAGATCATCTCGCTTTTTGTTGATCATTTAAGTAGGTCTCCTTACTAGTTAATTCGCTTTTGCTTCATCCAGTTCTTTCTTTAACCTCTTATTCTCTTTTCTTAGATCCTTGCATTCCTTTTCCGAATTTCATGATTCTTTTCAATTTCATCAAATTTAGTCATGAGATTTTGGACTAGGTCTCGTATTGTATCTAATGGGAGACTAGAGGATTGTGCGATGTTAGATGTGGATGCATTAGATGAAGAACAGAAACTAGATGTTACCTCGCCATCCGATTCTTTAGCCATTAAACATAGGCTTGTTTCCTCGTTGTCCGAGCCATCACTTTTATCTTCATCCAATTCTTTGGTCATGAGGCATAGGCATGCTTTTTCATTTTCTCGAGCCGTCTTCTTCATCACTATTATCCGAGTCATTGTCGATGATTCTTCATGCTTTTCACCGCTTTGGATTCTCGCCTTAAGTGCCTTTTTGCTCTTTCTCTTTTCGGATGCTCGTATTTCTTCTTTTCATCATCTTTGTCATTTTCTTCGGGACAATCACCTTGAAGTGACCTTTCTTGTTGCGGTTGAAGCATCTCGTATTCATCATCTTTCTTCTTCATGTCTCTGTTTGAGCTTGACTTTTTGTTTGATGACGAACTTCCTTTGAATGGCTTCTTTTTAAACCTGTCAAAACGTTTAACTAATAAAGCTACATGTTCTTTTAATTCTTGTGTCTTTTTGCTGATGCATTCGGCAAAGTTACTTTGCTGGGGTGCAGCTAATGCAGTGATTTTGTGTGTCTCTACCGGAGCACCATCTTCGCCGTTCAATTCGAATTCATGAGCTTTTAACTGGGACATCAGTGTCAGAGTGTCAGTGCTTGCAAGATTTGTTGTTCCTCTAATTACTGATGTTATGATCTTCCATCTTTCAGGTAGTCCTCTCAAGATTTTCAAGCATACTTCTTTTTGGGGATATATGTGTCCAAGTTTGTTGTAATTCACCGATGATGCTTGAGAATCTGTTGTCCATTTGATCAATGGATTCACCGGCCTTCATTTTAAAGTTCTCAAACTTCGTTTTGCAACGATAATTTGTTTTCTTTAACTCGCTTCGATCCTTCATTTATCAATGATAGCTTGTCCCACATCTCCTTTGCTGTTTTGCAGTCTTTAATTCTCATGAACATGTTGCTGTCTAGGGTCTTCAAGATCATGTCTTTTGCAACAAAGTCCAGATTTGTTCTTCTCCTGTCATCCTTGGTCCAATCCTTTTTAGGTTTTTCAATTTCCTTTCTTTGATCTGCTCCTGTGCCTACCACCGTAGTGATTGTGATCGGTCCATCATTGATTACATCCGATCTCTTCATGAGTTGCTTTGCAAGATGAGACAACATTCTTATTTTATATTCATCAAAATTGTTAACATTAAAAACAGTACTTTTGACAAGAAGTTTGAGGAATCCATCGGTATAATTGAATATATAAATGACGGTGAATGGAAAACTCGATTTGAAAACTTGCTTTGAAAATATGTGATCTCCTTGTTACCGAAATTAGATCGAACAGTTCGATACTAGGAACACCGCTCCGATACCAATTGTTGGTCCCGTAGAAGGGTGAAACTATAGTCGAGGGGGGGGGGGTGAATGACTATAGTGGAGTTTCAAAAACTTTTCTTCTATTTAAAAGCTTTTAGGCAAATGGATAAGTCCCTTCTTACTATGTTGTTTTCAAATCAGTGTAGATAGTCACAGATATAAGTTATGATGTAGGCTAATTAAATAAATGCTGTAAAGTAAATTGCAGAATTTAAATTGACACAAGGATTATAGTGGTTCAGGGTGGTGTAATCCCTTAATCCACTCTTCTCCTGTGATGATTGGAGGAATTCACTATTGTTTTCACATATACAATAGTATGATTGTCCTTGGCTTCCCAAGCTTCACAATCTACAAGACTATCACTCATTGACTGCAACAGCTTCAATGATTCAGTCTTCCTTTTGCTGTTCCTTAAGATTAAGATCCTTCAACAGCTATCACAGATTCAACTCCTTCTCAGATTGCCTCTGATTCAGTTGCTTCAGTTTGATGTGAATGTGATTCACACACTTGCTTGATCAATCTCAATTCTGAGTATGACTTTGTAGTTCTGATACTTGAGTTGATCACTAGATATGTCTTTGTAAGTTCAGAGAGAAGGCTTTTCAAATTGACAGAGTTTCTGCTTGATTTTTCTTTCTTGATCGTTGTGTTTTTTTCTTCTTGTCAATGCCTTCTATTTATAGCCTTGAATAACCTTGGTTTTTGAAATTCCGTCCGTTGGCTATATTAATGAGGGAATAACCCTTGATTTTATTCTTGATTCCCCCTTAATTGTATTCTCCTTGATTTCAGTGATCGGATTCTTTCTTCAAACGTATAGCAGAAAATCCGTCCTTGATTGATCCTTTAATGATTTGTGCATTTAATGCATGATCTTCTGAATCTTCATCGTATATCAAATTTGATCTTGTAAATGTCTCTTCACCGTTTTTAGAACGGTCGAGTGAGCCTTCTGACTTAGCCGTTAGTTCTTTCTTTGCTGTTTTGTTTTCTCTTTGCCGAAAGTCAGTTTACTCAGCCGATTCACTGTTTCCTTCTTTGTTCTAGTTTTTGGAGAGTCTTTGTACTTCACTGATCCTTGATTTTGGTGAGACCAGTGTACACCATATTTGAACATTGAGTTTCATCACTTAAAACATAACTTAGACTTATCCAAGGTCATCACAGACTTCCTTGGTTATAGGTCAGACCATAATGTCTTCATACTTCTCTGCTGGTGCTTTGCTGGCTTCACTTTGCCGAATATCTGTTTTTGCTTTGCCGTCCTACCAACTAGTACAATACTTGTCTGACTCAACTTATACAACATGTCAGACTCTAAGTAAAGACTTATACAGAGAGTTCTAACTTATTTCAGGCTTGCTATAACAGCTAGTATGGCCATCATCAAAACATAATAAAATGTTCCTAACACTGAGCTAGGGTAGCAATTGAGTTGGAGAGTTCTGAGGAAACCGATCCGAACATAGCCCCGTTGAAGAGGGCGAGGAGAGATGATGAAGGAACTTCCGCTGGTCCTACTGGTTTGATCTCGGAGCCTGATTCTCCGGTTGAAGAGGGTGTTATAGGGTTGCTTGAGAGGACCCCAAGTCAATTAGTTGTTGTTGAGCCCGTCGCTGGAGCTATTCGGACTAGTCAAGGTTCTATGGTCGCTCAGCCCGCTGATGACAATGCTGAAACTAGACTTCCGTTTCCACCCCCGAGGGATGGTCCCATGTGGATGAGACCTGCCTTTCGCCAGCCCAAAAACCGTGAAGAAGGGAAGATACTAGGGAGTCAAGAATTTAGATATTACTGTTTTTACGAGGCCACGTATAAAGTCGGAGTTGGCCTTGTGAACCGGATTACGACCACAGATCAAGTGACGAACTTCTTGACCAATCCTGAGGATCTGTACAGGCTGATGGGAAACCTTTCGAGCATAGTAAGTTTTCTTAAATTGTTGCATCCTTTTCTTTTCATCTCGCATTTCTCCTTATCGATTTAACTTGTTTAATTTTACCGTTTTTCCCAGATAGTGACCGTTGCGGGTCAAGCTGTATATGAGCGCAAGAAGCTGCTGCTGCATTGTGTAGGGATGGAAATAGATACGGGTGGTCACGAATTTTATTATATCCATACCTTACCCATCAATTTTTTTCCTACCCATTACCCATATAGGTAGAAGTTTTTTTACCCATGCCCCACCCAAGTGGATATCCACGGGCACATGGATATCCATGGATATTGTAAGGAAATCAATCGAGTAGCGCAACGGAATTTCAAAAGTTGATTTCCCAAACTAGGATCGACTTCGCTTAAACAATAAACATATAAGAGATGGGACGGTAATACTACTTTGGTTGATCTAAAAGATCGACGCTTTGACCGTCCGGTAGGAGTAGATGTGCGCGATTTGTCCAAGTGTCCGGCCTCTACCAGTAATCCACACGAGCACCTCGCCGGAATCCTGCCAAGGATTGCTACTAGAAAAACTCGACTGCTAGGTCGACATTTTCTCTCTCTATAATCTCTCTCTAAGAACCTCTCTTGTTTTTCACAAGAATGATTAGCTCTTGGAATTATGGTGTACCAAAGAGCTAGCCAATCCCTCTCTTAAATATAAAAAAGTGGCACCCCTTGATGATCCCAAACGGATTGGGAGAAGCTTCCTAATTGATTGAGGGGAAAGAAAACATTTTCCTAATAAAATAAGGAAAATCTATTTGATTCGACCCATATATACATCATATGTATATTTAATTAATCAACATAATTAATATCTTGTATTATATTTATTCATAATAAATAAATACCACCATATTAATTTACCACTATAACCTTTATAGTAAGAGATAAATTCTCTCCTTATTTGGTTATCAACTATAACCACATTTTACTCCGACTTGATGTTCATATGTGTGTGACCCGGCAGGCTTCTGAATATGTTGGTCGTAGACATAAGGCGCAATTACAGAAATGCTCTTCACATATAATGATCACGGATAGCCTAGCAACACGTCCATGACCCCCAATCATCGGAAGAGTCAATACGCAATGACTACTACCTTTCATGTGCTCGTTTAGCGTGTAAATAGAATCCTATCGTTGTAATAATATCCATATGGTCGTACGTCGAGTGTCAAACATTAACGACCGTATCTTATTATCTAGATATCATGCTCTCTCAAAGTAACTCATTTACTTCTGATAAGGGAAAAATTCATAGTTATTTTTATAACTTTTTACCCCGTTTCTGATATCATTTTGAGCACTTTTATATCATTTCAAGTCATTAATTCCTTAGATTCATCCAAATATGTTAGTAGTAGTTATTATGTAAAATATCGTATTTTTATCGTGTTTTTATAAGTTTTGTACCGGTTTAGTAACCGGAGTGTCGTGTCGGATTTACGTTTGGTATTTTGGTGGTTTATTGTAGAATTATAGGTTGACCAAGACCCCGAGTAACGACATTTTAAAGTATAATCATATCTTTGGAAGGATATAGAAAGTGTCACTAAGTCAAGTGGTCAAGTGGCTAATCGATTCGATTTAGTGGAAATCGAGAAATATATTCGACGAACGAATGGCCCATCAAAAAGGCATTTTCTGAAGAAGTGTCCTTCATGAAAGTTGTAGATCTTCAAATAAGCTTTCCAACGCACTTTGAATCACGTCAATCGGATGTCTACAACTCAAGATATGGCCATTTTACTAAACTGCGATACCGTATAGACGAATTTTGACAATACGGATCAAGTTTTTTAACCCGGATCGATCCTAGATGCTCCCGGATCGATCCGGCTGTTTCAATGATGAAAGTGAACGTGCTGTTCATCATCTTCATCAGCCATGATCATTCATATACATACATATACATACATACATATATTTCCTATATATACTACCCCCAAATCAACACAAAGGAGGGCTCATTCACCTCTCTTCTCCAACCTCTCTTTTTCTTCTTCCCCCTCCCCTCTTCTCCATCGTCCATGATCATCTTCTTTTCTTTCTTTTTTTTATGTTTGTTGTGATATAATTATATATATATATATATATATATATATATATATATATATATATATATATATATATATATATTCTTAGATCTTCTTCTTTTCATCTTCTCCATCTTTTTATTTCTTCATCTCCATCATCTTCATCACCATCGTTGGTGATCACTAGATCTATATATATATATATATATATATATATATATATATATATATATATATATATATATATATATATATTTTCTCTTCATTTCATCTTCATTTCATCTCTTTTGGGGCTATATATATATATATATATATATATATATATATATATATATATATATATATATATATATATATATATATATATATTCCATCATTCTCTTCATTTTCTCTTCATTTCATCTCTTTTGGGGCTATATATATATATATATATATATATATATATATATATATATATATATATATATATATATATATATATATATATATATATATATATATGTATATGTTTTTATATAAATTAGTTAAAATATCGTTGTAATGGGATAATTATCAATAGATTATTGTTTTCGAGCTTTTATTTACTTTTACGCACTTATAACTATATATATATATATATATATATATATATATATATTATATATATATATTACGCACTTATATATATATATATATATATATATATATATATATATATATATATATTACTTTTATGCACTTATATATATCTATATTATTAAGCACTTATTTACTGTTTTTCATATGATGTTGAATTCGCTTTTACTTACTTGTCTTTAGTATAATTTCCTTTAATCATTCCGTTGTTATCACCATCATGAGTAACTAAATTTGTGTATAGTCGAATTATGTAAAATCGAGTGAAACGCCCTAAAGGGGATTAAACGGGAGTTGTGTAGCGCGTAATTTTATGTTTTAATGATTAATCCACGTCCTAAAACTTATTTTAAACGTCTTTGAATTAGATTGATCACCTAGTTCACTATCACACACATCGAACCTATAGATGTATTTTGCGGTGAGATGTGGGATAAGGGGTTTTGGGATCGTTGCGTAGATTCGGCCTAGTTGTTAGGACCGTTTCCAATACAGAGGTTTGTCATCGTTGTTCGAGCGACTCTAAGAGCGTAATCATGTTAGGTTAATCGGTTTTCTAAAGGGAAAATTAATTAACTTCACATAGGGTGTTGAGTGAGAGTTGTTCAGACCTTAACACCAGAATTAGGAGTTGGCACCCGTGGATGTCGTTAAATTACTGTGGAAAGGTAGGTTGGTTAAAACACGCTCCCTGTCAAGTCTTCTCTTAGGGGTAAAAGTAACTCGTTGGATCATAATTCGGCTATACCTTTTAATAACTAGAACTACAACCGTTAGTTAATCTTTACTTTTGCACTAGTGTAATATCTCCCTACCATAATCTTGACCTGAACTAAGTTCTACGTCGACTTTGGTACTTAAACGTTATTCCCTGTGGATTCGACCTTGTTACCATTATACTACGTTGACCCGATACTCTGTCGGTTAAAGTTAGCCAGTTAGTTATTTTGCTATCAAGCTTTTTGGCGCCGTTGCCGGGGAGGTAACGTTTGATATCTTGTAAGTTGACCGAAAGCTTGGGCTTAGGTCGTTTTTATTTTTTCTCGTTGTTTCTTGTTTGTCAGTGCATGACCCGAAGCTCCAAAGAACCACTCATCAAGCCAATTGAAGAAATTGAAGCTTACGCACGTCATAGAAACAGTCAGCGCCGAGGAGAACCTCTGATTGCCAGTCCGAACCCTTTGTTTGAGGAAGAAGGGGTAGTAGAGAGTTCATTGTCAGAATCCTCAGAGGGAATGGAGGATTCACCAACTCATAGAGATGGCAAAGAGCCCTTAAGCGAGCACAATGTACAAGGGCAAACCTCAGACACTACTGGTGGTAACGCAACACTACCATTGCATACTCCACCGAGGACCCCTCGTCATGAGCCGTCAAGAGATGACAACACAGTATTGCGTCAGTTGAGAACCCCACAGCTTAATTAGAGGACAGGGATTGGACAGTACAGGGGAGGACAAAATATTCAGAATACGCAGAACTTAGGACCCGAATTAGACCAAGAGACGGTAAATCGAGTATTGCAGATGCTAGAGAATCAAGGAAATCAACAGGGGTTCCAAAACCCATATAATCAGCAACCACCTATGCACCAGGATTATCAACAGCAACAACAACAGGATTATCAGCCACAGATGGCTCAGTAGGTACAGCGACCGAGGGTTTGCCGAGATTACGTCGCTACTCCTCAGGAAGTGATAGGGCACAATCCCATTAGAGTGCCCCCAATTAATGCAAACAACATGGACATCAAACAGAACATTCTGAACATGTTGGGGGAACATGCTCTATTCCACGGGAAATCAACTGAGAACCCGAACAGTTTCCTTGACCACTTTCTCCAGATTTGTGGAACGATGAAATATAATGGGGTGAGTGACGAGGCGGTGAAGCTAATCGTTTTTCCGTTTGCATTGAGAGGAGCCGCAAAGGATTGGTTCGATTCATTACCCAATGATTCATTGCATACATAGGCAGATGTAGCGAGAGTATTTCTGAAAAAGTACTTTCCTCCGGCGAAGATGTTAGATCTGAAAGAAGAAATCTCTTCGTTTGACGGTCTCGAGGGAGAGACATTAAAAGAGACTTATGAGAGATTTAGGGGTTTACTGAAGAGATGCCCTCCACACGGTTTTTCTACGGTGGAGCAAGTCATTATGTTATTCAGGGCCTTAGAGCCGATGGACCAGAACAAGCTGAATGCCGCCAGTGGTGGAGACATTATGAATCCGCCGCCGAACAAGCTATGAGACAGATTGAGAATGCGGCGAAGGAGAAGGACAATGGGGGTCCAGTAGAAAGAAGAAGAAAGCCCCAATGGAAAGTGTGAAGTCGTTGAAAGAAGAACTTGATAGAGAATCGGCCATACACGATAAGATGCAAGAAATGGTACTAAAGATGGACCGAATGGAGTTAGAAAGAAAGAAAACACAGCAATGCCAGCTTTGTGGAGGTGGGCATTCGGCCATGGAATGTACATCATCGAGAAAACCCACTTATCCACAACAGTTGCAACCTACTCCAGTGCAACAACAGTTGGGAAATCAGAATAACCAACAGCGAATGGATATCTATGCAATGGGTCAAATGAATATGAATCAGCAAGAGTTTGGCCAGCAACAGTGGAATCAGAACTTTGATAATCAGCAAGGGCCTCAAATGGATTATAGTATGGGTAATGATTCACAACAATATGATGTGAATTATGTTGGACAAGGAAACCGGGGGCAATGGAATCGAAATCGGTAGAAATCAAGGTTGGAACCGGGGTCGAATCGAATTGGAATCGAAACAAGAATCGAAACCAAGGCTTTAGGCAAAACCAAAGCCCGTACAACCGACCTTGGAATCGAACCCCCGAATCGAGTTCATACCGAATCGAAATCAAGGTGGAATCAAAACGGTCGAAACCCGCAATCTCGGTCACAAGGCCAACAACAACGGCAAGGGCGAATGGGGCCGAGAATCAAGGTTGGAATCGAATCGGGGCCGGCAAAGTAATCGAATCGGCAAGCGAGCCAACCATTGAGAAATATTAATTTCGGCACCTATCGGCATCCGAATGCTCATACGCACCGAAACAACCAAAACGATCGGCAATCAAACAATTATGGTGTTCGAGAAAGACGCCCGGCGAGATACTTCGGAAAGATTAGACATGATTTCAAGCTTCGAGCTAAACAAGAATGCTTTGTAGAGCAAAAAGTGGCCACACATTCTGCCATTCGGAACTTGGAGACCCAAGTGGGTCAAATAACCGACACATTAAAAACAAATCTGAGTGGTGGACTTCCAAGTAACACTGAGAGGAACCCAAAGGGTGTGAATGCTGTGTTCACACGAAGTGGTAAAGAGGTTGGGCTGAGTGATAAGAAGAAGGAATTATGGGCTGAAAAAGCAGCAACTGATAAGGCTGAGAAAGAGAAGGCAGTCGACCGTGAAGGGGCCATGTATGGTGAAGTCGAGATTGAGGACTTAGAAGTTGGCAGTGTGAAGAAAGAAATGGCTACAATGAGGAAAGAATTGGAAGCAACGAAAAAGGCATTGGCTGAGGCAAACCAGAAAGCAGTGGAAGGGGCAGCACCGAAGAACGACTATGTGGTATTGGACATCAAAGAAGAAGAAGCCTCGCCGCCTAAAGAAAGAGGTAAGAAAAACAGAATTCCTCCTCCTCCCCCTGATTTTGATGTTAATACTTTACCCTATCCTCCTAAGGGACCCAGAAAGGACATGCCGACTCAAGGTCAGGCAAAATTTCTGAATCTCTTAAGAAAGGTAGAGGTGAATATTCCCCTATTAGAGGCAATTTCGAGCATTCCCCCATACTTTAAGTTTTTGAAAGGAATGTTGTCGAGTAAGGAGAAGATGCAACGAGATGGTACATTTGAGTGAGGAATGTTACGCAATCTTTGATAATAGGATACCCCCCAAGTTGCGGGATAGATGTAACTTTACCATCCCAATTACCATTGGAGAAAGCTGTGTTTAAAAATGTGCTATGTGATCTAGGGGCTTCTGTGAGCCTGATGCCTAGAGGAATTTATGAGAAATTGGGATTGGGAGCGTTAGAGCCAACATGAATGACCTTACAGATGGCAGATAGGTCTGTTAGGAAACCTCTAGGGGTAGCTGAAGATGTGTTGGTACAGGTAGACAAGTTTGTTTTCCCTGTTGACTTTGTAGTCTTAGATATGGATATGGATACTAAAACCCCACTTTTGTTAGGTCGGCCTTTCTTGAACACATGAGAGACCTTGATAGACGTTAAGAGGGGAGAGATTATACTACGAGTCGGGAAGGAGAGTGTAGCCATAAATGTCTATAATGCAATGAAGCATCCTGATGATGAAAAGAGTGATTGTTTTTCTGTTGATGCTATATATCCTTGTATTTTGGAGCACACTAACTGCGGGGATACCAAGAACCAATGGAAGAATGCTTGATGAAGTCAAGCACCGCGAGGATGACGATCCACAAATGAGAGTTCAGGTATATCATTTGGAGGCAACTCCTTTTGTCGACGCAAGTTGGAATAAGAAGCTAGAGCTCGGTTTGAGCCGGCAAGCCGCCAAAGCCGTCAATCGAGGAACCACCTACTGATCTGGAGCTGAAGCCACTTCCTAAGCATTTAAAGTATGTGTTTTTAGAACCCGATGAATTACTTCCTCTTATTGTTTCGTCCGCACTAACCGTTTTGCGGGAAGCTAAGTTGATCCACGTCTTGAAGAAACACAAAAAGGCCTTCGGATGGAAGATGGTTGACATAAAAGGGATTAGTGCGATATCGCAAGCACAAGATCATCCCGGGAAGAAGGTGCCAAGCCGGTTAGGCAATTTCGAGACGGCTAAACCCACATATGCAAGAAGTGGTGAGGAAAGACGTGGTAAAGATGCTTGAGTTAGGGATAATCTACGCAATCTCCGACGGTGAATGGGTGAGCCCCACACAAGTCGTGCCTAAGAAAGGAGGCATCACGGTTGAGCTTAATGAAAAAGGTGTGCCCATTCCTACTCGTTTAGTTACTTGGTCACGAGTTTGTATTGATTTTCGCATCTTGAATGATAAGACTAGGAAAGATCATTTTCCCCTACCCTTTATTGATCAAATGCTTTGGAGCGTACGAGTGGTCATGCATTTCTTGCTTTTTGGACGGTTTTAGTGGCTATTATCAAATTCACATCGATATACATGACCAGGATAAGACTACATTCACATGTCCGTATGGCACCTTTGCATTCAAAAGAATGCCGTTTGGGTTGTGTAATGCACCCGCGACGTTCCAGCGATGCATGATGGCTATCTTTGCCTATATGATAGAGAATTTCATGGAAGTTTTTATGGATGACTTTAGCGTTTTTGGTGATACTTTTGATGAGTGTTTGTCGAATATTGATAAGGTGCTTGCACGTTGTGAAAAGACAAACTTGGTTTTAAATTGGGAAAAGTGTCATTTCATGGTAACTGAAGGAATTGTTTTAGGACATAAGGTATCGGGTAAAGGAATAGAGGTCGATAGAGCAAAAATAGAGGCAATTTCTAAGCTTCCTATGCCTACAAATCTGAAGACTCTACGTTCATTCTTGGGACATGCAAGTTTTTATCGTAGATTCATTCCGGGTTTTTCCCACATTGCTAGACCTCTTACTCTTCAATTGATGAAGGGTGCCCCTTGTGTTTTTGATGCGGCATGCCTAGATGCTTTTCGAACTCTTAAGAAACTTCTTACTTCGGCTCCTATCTTGGTAGCACCTAATTGGTCTAAGGAGTTCGATGTGATGTGTGATGCGAGTGATTATGCCGTAGGAGCTGTCCTAGGTCAGAAGGTTGACAAGTTGTTTCGCCCTATCTACTATGCGAGTCATACCATGAACTCGGCTCAACAAAAGTACGCCACAACGAAAAGGAACTTTTAGGCGTTGTTTTTTTGCTTTCGACAAGTTCCGGTCATACTTGGTTGGATCGAAAGTCATAGTTCACACCGACCATCTTTGCGTTGCAATACCTATTTGCCAAGAAGGATGCAAAACCACGCTTGTTAAGGTGGATCTTGCTTCTTCAAGAGTTCGATGTAGAGATTAAGAATAGAAAGGGGTGTGAGAACGTAGTAGCTGACCATCTGAGTAGGATGGAGCCGAGTGAAGAGAGATGTTTTACAAAAGTTGAGATTGATGACCGTTTTCGGGATGAGTAGTTGTTCGTAGTGGATACGATGCTCCCGGTTAAGCGAGGAAATTTTCTGCAGAGAGGAAAGAAAGGAAACCCAAGGTATGCCCCATTCGTTAATTATCATGAGTGTGGATTCGTAGATCCCGAGTTTGATGAGAACCGAGAAGAAGAAGTTCTATAGTGAGGTGAACCGATATGTGTGGGAAGATCCCTTACTTTTTAGGCTTTGTGCAGATGGAATCCTGAGGAGATGTGTTGATGACAGTGAGATAGTGAGTATTCTCTCGTTCTGCCATGATAAAGAGGCCGGTGGCCACTTCTCGGGCGAGAGAAAAGCATTGAAGGTGTTACAAAGTGGGTTCTACTGGCCCACTATTTTCAAGGATGCACATGCGTATGTTAAGACATGTAACGCCTGTCAACGCTCAGGGAGGATTTCCAAGAGAAATGAGATGCCCCAGAAACCGATAATAGTGTGTGAAGTTTTTGATATATGGGGATTAGACTTCATGGGACCATATCCGTCTTCTTTCGGGAATCAGTACATTCTTGTCGCATGTGATTACGTTTCAAAGTGGGTTGAGGCAATTGCTTCGCCTACTAACGATAAACATGTAGTCATACGGTTTCTTAAGAAACATATTTTATCCCGGTTTGGAATACCTCGAGCGATAATCAGTGACAATGGAAGTCACTTTGCAAATAGAGATTTCAATAAGCTTTTAATGAAGTATGGGGTCACTCATAAGTTAGGCACTGCCTACCACCCTCAGACTAGTGGCCAAGTAGAAGTGTCCAATCGGGGAATTAAAAGAATCTTGGAGAAGACAGTCAACTCTAATCTTAAGGATTGGTCAAAGAAGTTAGATGATGCGCTTTGGGCACACCGAACTGCGTTCAAGACACCAATAGGTATGTCACCCTACATGCTTGTTTTTGGCAAGGCTTGCCATCTCCCCGTAGAGTTAGAGCATAAGGCCTATTGGGCGATTAAGAATCTAAATATGGATGACGCATTAATCGGTGAAAGAAGGATGGCTCAGTTGAACGAGTTAGATGAGTTTCGCTTTCAAGCTTACGATTGTTCGGCGAAATATAAGGAAAAGACCAAAATGCTTCATGATAAGTTGATCAAACCTCGTATTTTCGACGTAGGTGATGAGGTCCTTTTCTATAATACTCGCCTCCATTTATTTCAAGGCAAACTTAAGTCAAGGTGGTCAGGACCATATACGGTATTGCGAGTTTTCGACTCAGGAGCCATCGAGGTAACACATCCGAAGCACGGAACGTTCATCACGAACGGCCCGCGTCTAAAAAAGTATAAGAAGTTACCATTCAATGAGGCTCTCGAAATTATGCATTTGACTGATCCCGAGTCTTGATAAATCGTTTCTGAGTCTCAGTCGAGCCAACGACGTAAAACAAAGGCGCTTGGGGGGAGGCAACCCCGCCTTAATAAATCTGGGTGAAATTAAATAGTTGTTTATGTGCTTTTACTGGTCGAGCAAACGACGTTAAACAAAAGCGCTACCGGGAGGCAGCCCGTTATATAATAATAATTTGGATAAGACTAGTCTTAATGAGATGAAGAATCTGTGAAAAAAAAATGAACACAATGGAAGATCAACACAAAGTACAACTAAGTCTTAGGATGAAAGTTTGAATGTAATTAAGGGAACGATTAGGTGGTTATCCGAAAATCCCGAGGGAGAACAAAGAAAAAATTCAAATGCATCATTTCTTGGACTTAGGAGTCTATGAGTATGTGATACTTGCTTTTACCCGGATGATGATTGACTACGCACTATGGATATTGTTTTTCTATTATATGCCTCTGTGGTTTTTCTTTCATGCTTAGATGTTCTGTACTTCACCCGTTGGGGATATTTATCCATCTATAGCAATCCATTAGTTGTGTTGCATATTGCGTATCGAGTTTTCTGACGTAGCAGTGCCTTAACATTGTATACCCCCATATCCTTATTCTATATTCTGGCACGAGGACTATGTCCCGTGTATGCTTTTTGTTGTTTTCTGTCTACGTTGATATAGGGATTCGGGTCGTGCTTACACGAGGCTGTTACGGGATTCGATAGCGCCTTTCTGCCGGGTTTATAAGCTAAGTCTTCCTTAATACTTTGCCGCACATTTCATTTTATAATCTAGTCTGTTTCCAATATTGTGTGACATATCTTTCTTATTATGTATTAGTTCAACTACTATGTAATATTGTGTGTTTTAAATCAATAAAAGTTCATGTGGTGTGTTTATCTACCTTTTGTCACTACAATGTTACACTCCACACACTTTTATTTTATTTGTACACACAATGGTCATAACTTTGAAAAAACCACCCACCATTTTATATCATCTCGGTAATTATTTGACTTGTTTTGGTGAACCATTATTTTTCCAACCACTTTTATTTTCCCTCACTATGCATTGAGGACACTGCAAGTTCGTAAGTGGGGGGTAGTGTCGTGGTTGGTCAGTGCTTGTTTTGTATCAGAAAATCCCTTAGTTTTCGATCTTTTTCGAGCATTATTTAGTTGATTAAAATAAATTGTATAAGGTATATATTTCATGGATTTGATGATGTAATGATCGATTTGGATGTATATAACCAAAGTGAACCGTAAGTGCATTTTAACCCCAAATTTATTTGTGTAACATGAATTCATTGTTCACGTAAGCCTTTGATATTGAAGCGAAAATTTTAAATTGTATCCATTCAGTATCCTAGTGGTTATTCTAGAGATAATTGCAGTAACTTAGTACCTAATTTTTGAACGTGTACTGTGAATATCTGAAGGTTTGAATGTGATAGAAAGGATATAAGTTAAGTGGAATGAAAAGAAAAATACCAAATTATGATGAACTATATATATGTCGGTTGTAGCTACCAATGATTTGAGTGCAGTGGGGCGTTATCACGAAACGTCCTATATCACTATGAGGTTTAAAAGCTCCCGACTGCCCGATGATAGTAGTCCAGCTAGGGTGTTATCACGAAACGTCCTATGCTGGGAAAGAGGGCAACTGCCTGATGATAGTAGTCCAGCTAGGGGGTTATCACGAAACGTCCTATTGCTGGGAATGAAGGCATATGCTACAAATGTGAAAGAAAAAAAAAAAAAAAATAAAAATAAAAAAAATTATTGACAATTTGGTTAAGCATGGTTGAAAACTTAGTTATCTTCTCGACTATCCCCAATATAAACTTGAATGATATGCTTTAGGGATTATCCTAATAAGTACACGAGAGGACTTTGTGTGGAACTGTTACTGCCTATACCTAGGAAAGTCATTAGGACTGTCTGAATGGATATTTGTGCGTATTGCTTGAATTATTCAAGAGAGGATAGTGGAAATTGAAAAGGCTTGTCACACACACACTCTGTTATACATTTATATTGAGGTTAACGCCTGGTTGTAATTCTAATGGTTATATCATCTGGTTGTCCCTATTATCTTATCTTTGCATGAATTTTTCCTTCATTCATTTTGTTTTATCGCTTGTTTTGCTCGAGGACGACCAAAAGCTAAGTGGGGGGTTGTTGATAAGGGAAAAATTCATAGTTATTTTTATAACTTTTTACCCCGTTTCTGATATCATTTTGAGCACTTTTATATCATTTCAAGTCATTAATTCCTTAGATTCATCCAAATATGTTAGTAGTAGTTATTATGTAAAATATCGTATTTTTATCGTGTTTTTATAAGTTTTGTACCGGCTTAGTAACCGGAGTGTCGTGTCGGATTTACGTTTGGTATTTTGGTGGTTTATTGTAGAATTATAGGTTGACCAAGACCCCGAGTAACGACATTTTAAAGTATAATCATATCTTTGGAAGGATATAGAAAGTGTCACTAAGTCAAGTGGTCAAGTGGCTAATCGATTCGATTTAGTGGAAATCGAGAAATATCTTCGACGAACGAATGGCCCATTAAAACGGCATTTTCTGAAGAAGTGTCCTTCATGAAAGTTGTAGATCTTCAAATAAGCTTTCCAACGCACTTTGAATCACGTCAATCGGATGTCTACAACTCAAGATATGGCCATTTTACTGAACTGCGATACCGTATAGACGAATTTTGACAATACGGATCAAATTTTTTAACCCGGATCGATCCTAGATGCTCCCGGATCGATCCGGCTGTTTCAATGATGAAAGTGAACGTGCTGTTCATCATCTTCATCAGCCATGATCATTCATATACATACATATACATACATACATATATTTCCTATATATACTACCCCCAAATCAACACAAAGGAGGGCTCATTCACCTCTCTTCTCCAACCTCTCTTTTTCTTCTTCCCCCTCCCCTCTTCTCCATCGTCCATGATCATCTTCTTTTCTTTTTTTTTTATGTTTGTTGTGATATAATTATATATATATATATATATATATATATATATATATATATATATATATATATATATATATATATATATATATATCCTTATATATATATCTATTCTTAGATCTTCTTCTTTTCATCTTCTCCATCTTTTTATTTCTTCATCACCATCGTTGGTGATCACTAGATCTATATATATATATATATATATATATATATATATATATATATATATATATATATATATATATATATATATATATATATATATATATATATATATATATATATATATATATATATATATATATATATATATATATCATTCCATTTTCTCTTCATTTCATCTCATATATATATATATATATATATATATATATATATATATATATATATATATATATATATATATATATATATATATATATATGTATATGTTTTTATATAAATTAGTTAAAATATCGTTGTAATGGGATAATTATCAATAGATTATTGTTTTCGAGCTTTTATTTACTTTTACGCACTTATAACTATATATATATATATATATATATATATATATATATATATATATATATATATATATATATATATATATATATATATATATATATATATATATATATATATATATATATATTTACTTTTATGCACTTATATATATCTATATTATTAAGCACTTATTTACTGTTTTTCATATGATGTTGAATTCGCTTTTACTTACTGTCTTTAGTATAATTTCCTTTAATCATTCCGTTGTTATCACCATCATGAGTAACTAAATTTGTGTATAGTCGAATTATGTAAAATCGAGTGAAACGCCCTAAAGGGGATTAAACGGGAGTTGTGTAGCGCGTAATTTTATGTTTTAATGATTAATCCACGTCCTAAAACTTATTTTAAACGTCTTTGAATTAGATTGATCACCTAGTTCACTATCACACACATCGAACCTATAGATGTATTTTGCGGTGAGATGTGGGATAAGGGGTTTTGGGATCGTTGCGTAGATTCACCTAGTTGTTAGGACCGTTTCCAATACGAGAGGTTTGTCATCGTTGTTCGAGCGACTCTAAGAGCGTAATCATGTTAGGTTAATCGGTTTTCTAAAGGGAAAATTAATTAACTTCACATAGGGTGTTGAGTGAGAGTTGTTCGGACCTTAACACCGAATTAGGAGTTGGCACCCGTGGATGTCGTTAAATTACTTGTGGAAAGGTAGGTTGGTTAAAACACGCTCCCTGTCAAGTCTTCTCTTAGGGGTAAAAGTAACTCGTTGGATCATAATTCGGCTATACCTTTTAATAACTAGAACTACAACCGTTAGTTAATCTTTACTTTTGCACTAGTGTAATATCTCCCTACCATAATCTTGACCTGAACTAAGTTCTACGTCGACTTTGGTACTTAAACGTTATTCCCTGTGGATTCGACCTTGTTACCATTATACTACTGTTGACCCGATACTCTGTCGGTTAAAGTTAGCAGTTAGTTATTTTGCTATCAACTTCCACTTTACAAAGATTCAAGAGTGTAAGACATTCTCGCATCGCTTTTTTTGTAGAAAGCTCGACCAGCACCAATGCAAACACACACTTTTGTTGATACACACTCGCCTTATATCACTTGTTTATGAAATTTGGAGGTAAAATCATTGAGCCCTAACGAAAAGTGACTTAAAAGTGAGGATTTCACATAGCCAAAGAGCGCACTCGCTCATTTTTTTCCTTTGAGTGGTATCCACACATCCAATGTCATTTTAGAATTTGCATTAACAAGCATTTCAAGACCACAATTTTTCTGGTTCAATGCACTTAAAGTGATTGAGGCACCTAGGATTAACCCATTCTAGACCCACTTTTGTTGGCCTACCCATATATTATACCCCCTAGTGAGCCCCTTCTAGCCTGACCCCTTCTTTGATAAAACTCCAGAAATTAAACCCATGGCATTTTCTTACAATATCCTCTCTTTTGTTTACCCGAATGTCAAGAGATTGTATGAATAGTTGCATGAAATCTTAGAGAGGAACCAAGAAGTGAATATCTAGAGAAGTATGGTTCGAGGTTATGTTATAAATTGTAAGATCTAGAAAAAAACAAAAACAAAAAAGAAGATGAAAGGTTGAAGAAAAAAAAAGAGAAAAAAAAAATTTGGAATTTTAATGAAGGAGTGTTGTACATATTGAAGAAGTAGCTTGTTTTCGGCCATTTTTTGCAAGCTTATTTGGACGTTGTTGTTTGCACTTTGATCATTAAGATGTTGTGATAAAAGTTTGAGCCATGTTGTATCTCAATTGGATTTGTTCTTGGCAATTATATGATGATTGGTGTGGTTATGCATTCATTCACATTGACAATGTAGCCCATATATTCCCTTTTCCCTACCTTCTTTTCAGTCCCTAGCCCCGTTACAACCTTGATAAAGACCTCATGATTTGTGCATTGGATTTTGAATACATAGTGGTGGGGATTTGATTGATATGCAAACCTATAGTAATGCTTGATTGTGTGTTGATTTTTATGAGGGTGTGTGAATAGTCCCAATGCATTTATTATATTGAGCGATACCCACGAGGACAAGTTGGGACTCTTTTATTTTACCAATTTAAAGTTTATGATCAAGTGAGATAAAGTTAGTCGTATGAACTCTAGTGTGTGAGTATATTGCTTGATTGCCATTTGGCTTGCATTATAGAGCATAGGTTAATGAGACAGTCGGACGGGCATCAAGATTGAAATTATTTTGGTGCATTGCATTCATGTAGTTTTAGGGCATTCATATAGGATTTAGGTTCAGGCATTTTTCTTTTCTTATATTTAGGGGATTGAGAGTGCGTTGCTTGAGGACAAGAAATAATATAAGTGTGGGGGAGTGATGAGTCCGTATTTTGAGGTGTTTTATGTGCTTATTATGTATCTATTTTGTCGGGAGATAATTTTCGGGTATGTTTTGGTTGATTTTCAGGTTTTGGAAGTTCGATAAAGAAGTTAGAAGATTTTAGGACTTATAGAACATATTTTGGAAGTTTTGTGGAAGATGGAAGAAAAGCGGTTCTTAAAGAGTTCAGAGTTTCAGTTTTCGCCTATGTCGGGATCCAGACTAATGAAAAGATGACAATGTATGTCGAAGCCAACTGTGGATTTTCGCTTTTTTATTCACATCGGGCTTTTATAATTAAAAAGACCCTTGTTATAATTATGTTTATTATGGCTATTATTGTTATAATATTTTTAGATCAAAATAAAAGCTTGGGCTTCGCCCAATGAGAATTGTGATTACTATATAGCTACTTTACGTCAGCAGCATAAGAGATAGAATAGTATTAGATTTTAGGTTATAAAAATGGTTATACCCTAACCATGAGGGCCCCCCACCCCCGATCCCACAGGAATATGGGGAGAGATTAATCAGGTAACTTAGAGCTTAAAGTCAGGGGCTTGCTGGTTCACCATCACTGAAGGGTGTTATCAATCGGAAATCAATCCCTTTTAGGTTATATATTTTAGGGAATAAGGAGTGAACAGACGGGAAAGAAGCTTGGCATACCCAAACGTTGCTGGCAACGTTTCGTTTTCTTTTCTTCTTCCGTTGTTAAGGTATTTGATTTGATTTGATTTGATTTTATTTTATATAGTATAATAATGTGTAGTTAGTTTTCTCTTCCAATTAATTGATTATCGAACCCTCGATTTCATGTGATTGTGAGATCTAAATGTTTTTCTCCTCGTTTGATTGTTAGTATTTATCTATATTCTGATTTCACGGATATAGGATTAGAATTATTCGTTTAGTTGTTGGCCCGTGATAATTAAGCGATTATTTTGATCTAGTACCAAAATCCATCTTAGACGGGTGTTATAAAATATTGGGTTTTAGTGGTAAACAACACATTGTCTGCCGGTTCGTAGCCCGTAGGATTCCCTGTTGTGAAAATAGATGATACTATGGTTAAAATTAAGCCGGTTGGATTAATGCCTAGTAATTGGGTCACTCTAATTTTTAAAGTTGTTATGTCACCAAACTCCGGGTGGTCGTTGCAGGGTGTGCCATAATTAGGGTGTAATTAGTGACGGTTGTCATAATTAACAAATGTATGAGATATTGGTTGATTCACGGTTGTGGTCAGCTATAACCAATTTATTAATAATTTAACGAGTCATCATTGAATCGATGATCAGTCGTAGGAATTGAGGGGGAAATAATTAGTTAGCTGGAGTTTTTCTTCGTTTATTTTTCTTTTCTTCGTAGGAAGTTAGATAAAAACAAAATATATTTTATTTTATAAATTTTAGAAGAAATAAATCCACCGCTCCCTGTGGGTTCGACCCCTGCTTCCGCTATACTAGTTATAGAAAGGTAGGTGATTTTATCTTTGGTGGCTTGATGACCCACCAAGAGAACAGACTAGTGCTCTGTTTTCAGCCAACAAATTCCCCATCATGATCCATACACTGTTGATCCCACCGACCCATCCTATGAACAAAATATGAGAATGGTCAGATGGATGAAATGGAAAGTGAGTCCTATTGCTATCCACAATCAGGCAAATCATGAAGAAATGGCCAGGGAATTAGAATGGGTTAGAAGTGTGATCAGACGAGATCTAGATGAGATACATTCAGAGGAAAGTTTTGTGGATATGTTTGAATCGTGGAAACTATTGTACATCGCATCAGTTGTTTTTGCACAACCACATAAAGAGAATCCAGATGATGAAAACAATGAGGATGATGATGATGTTTTTGATCCGGAAAATCTGAAGATACAAGTGATGACTAGGATGATAATGATGATGGTGATATGAGAGGAAATGTCATAGCAAGAGGTAAAGAACCTGTTGAGGACAATGAGCAGATTGACGACACTGAAGAGGCTGATGGAAATGATCAAGGAGAAGAAGTAAATAAGCAAGAGTGGCAACAATCTCAGGGGGAAGAAGAGTCCTTCCCACAACCAGAAGAGTATAATGGCCCAGTCTACTTGAAGTAGCAGGGGAAATCCAACATGGAATTAATGAAATCCAATCTCATCTTTCATTCAGACAAGAACTAGATGGAAGAGCCTTCGGATTTTTATCCAAACAAATTCAAGATCTAAATGAGGTTGCAAATTTGGCCACCAACACGAGGACTTCTATAGAATACTTTGTTGATTAATGCATGGTCACTCAACATCAGAACGTGTTGGATGGAGTTCATCTGAGCAATGAACTATCTGGAAGTCGACATGACTTCACATCATAGAAGATCGATTGACTGGCGTGCCGATTGGGGGCGCATGGCGATTTAAGTGCATTAGGCATAGATGCACAGATCCGGAACATAAACAAAGTCGTCGCTCACTATCTGCAACGCTCAATGATTTCATGGCCACTCAAACTGCATTTAATCAGATTCTACTAAACTCCTTTTTGGATAATGCCAAAAAGGGGGGAAGATAAAGAAGAAGATCTGACTAGTGATGCTGCTGCTGGAAAAGAGAAAGAGGAGATCTGAGGTTTGAAGATTTAAAGTTTTGGAAAGTTTTGGTTGGAAATCTAGAATGATGGATGAGAGATTTTATAAGTGACAGATGGACAAAAGTGTGGACGAAGCTTGAAAAAATACCAGACTAGTGTTGTGCTTTATTTTTTTTTATTCCACCTATACCTTTATGTTTAGATTATAGTGTACAGACTCCTCTATTTATAAAATATCTATCTTTTCTCCACAAGTTCAATTCTTTTTGACTTCTATACTTATGCTTGAACTTTAATTTACTTATCTTTTACTTGTTTGTTTTGGCATCATAAAAAATGGGGAATTTGGAAGGTCCTCATAGACCAGAAGTTTTGGTGATACCAAAATAGTTGGTTTAGAAACCAAGTATAAGTTTTCTAAGTAGTCTGACATGCAAATTGTATAAGATTAGTCAGACTTTGTTTTTGTATTAATAGTCTAAGATAGTATAGGCTTGAAGACTTGAAGACAAGAAGACCAGTCAATTAAAAGACCAGACTCTTGTCCAACCATCTATCATGACTACTCAAGACAGAATCAGTAGAGGCAAAGTAGACGAGTAAAAGTATTGAAGACCATACGAATTAAGTGTCCAGACGAACAAAGAACCATATCAGAGACTACCAAACGCTCTCAAGTGACTAAAAGACAAATGAAGTGATAAATTAAAGCGCATGTAGCCATCCATCAGATCAACATTTGATCTAACGGCTAAAAAATCTTACAAGTGGAATTATAGCACTTGATGCTATAAAGTTATCTTCTAGAAGCCATCAAGTACAAGGCTCCAACGGTTAAAAAGCTGATCGGGACAAATTTCAAAATATCAAAGGACAACTTAGCAATCAATCAGAGCCACTCATTATTCAACGGTACACATACCCTACGAAGACTATAAAAAGATGAAGAAGAACAACAGGAAGAGAGAGAGTTGAGAAATTTTGAAAAGAGAAGCTAAGTATCGAAATAAATCTAGCAATTCATCACTCAACAAGACCTTCATCTCAGAAGCTTACCAATCCAAATCCAGAAACAAGCAAATCAAAAATTGAGCAAAAAATAGACATTATCCAGTGATCTACTTGAACAAGAGAGCTGCAATCAAGATCTACAAAGTCAAATCTAGCTGAAAGCTCTCATCCCTATATCATTAATTTGATACAGCACCAACTCTACTCATCAATCAAGTTCTCAAGAAAAGGGCGAACCTGTTGAAGCATCTGCGGGGTGTGAATGAGCAATGAAGAAGACAGATGAGCTGTTGGAGAAAGGAAGTTCATTAGACGAGCTGCGTGCAAGTAGCCCACTAAAGGGGGTGTCAAGGATTGGCTACTTAGGGGGTGTCAAGGATTGGCTACTTAGGGTGTGAGGCATCTGCGGGGTGTCAAGGAAACCTACCTATAGTATTAGTCTAGATTACAATAGTGATACCTCCTGAGTCACGGGAGAAGCGGTCACGTAGGAGATTACGCCACTCCGAAGATTGATAACATTTCTTGTCTTCTTTACTTTCAGCACCTTACATTCAGTACTTGCATACTCTATATCACACTACTCAAACTGAAAACCAAGCTCAAGGCTTATTTTGAAATATATCATTATTCCATTGCATTTATTTTTATAGAATAATCAGATTAGTAAAACCAGACGATCTACTTGCTAGTCTGCTCTTACTGATGAATTAATACATAAAAAAATAATAATAATGGCCAGCTTCTACATTATTATTATTATTATTATTATTAGTATTAGTATTATTATTATTATTGTACAACAAGCATCGGGGTTTCAACATTTTTATATCTACTAGTGGCTGCAACGTGCTTTGCACGTTTTGGCCCTCGGTTTTTTCCGATGATACGTGTAGTATAGTACCACGGTTGTTGCCCTCAAATTTATTTGTCGTGTAGTTGTTGCATGGAAGTTCTTCAGATGGTGTATGTTATCTGGTTAGTTGGAGTGCAGCGAGCGCGGATATTGTAGTGTCGATACATTAGTGGTTATATTAGCTTCTCAAGAAGTGTGAACTTCCTTCAAGCATATAGCAACCAACATCTCTCAACACCAAACCACCTGCATTAGTAAAATTTATAAAATAAAGACTTGAGGTTTATGATGTATCAAACCTTTATCAAGGGAAAAAATAATTTTTGGCCTAAAATAATTCTTACGGACTCGATATGACAAAAGTAATAAAACCATTCATACGGATTTAGAACTTACAAGTTTTAGAGCATAAGAAAACCAATCGAGTGTGAGACGCAAAGTTCAATGCCATGGTTTATAGAGCCGAGCTTTGAAATGCGGCCCGATTTGTACATCCATTTTCGTGTGCTTCCGAGAGGATGGCGCCACAAACTACATAGATCCAACAAACAAAAAAACAAAAGTCAACAAATCGAAAATTAGAGTATCTTTGAGAAATATAAAGGCCAACATATCATTAAAGTGGAAAGACCTGGATAAAAAGAGATGAATTAATGAAACTAATTAACAAATACACAAAAGCAAAGAAGAAAGAGCAAGAGGAAGCAGATTGTCGTCCATGTTCGGCATCAGAAGAAGCAACGTGGAATCGTTTTCTTTTTTGTTTACTAAACGATACTACTATTAATATAAAAAAAAAGAAAAAAAAAGGAGGACGACGAAAGTTTTGTCGTCACCTGGGAATGGTAGAATGATTCCTTCCTGCCATTCCCGGCAGAACAAGAAGATCAACATCAACAATTTACTTTCCCTTGTGCGGTAACCGCGAAGTGGAAATTTGAAAATGATTCATCAAACAAATTCGGACACTCTGTTTTCCTTACCCCTTTGTACGTACGTCTACTTGATTTGCCAAAGAAATTTTGCACAAATGAAGAATAAAAAAAGAAACCATAAAAGGAAAGAAAGAAGGATCGAACATTGCCGTATCTGGAAAGTACCGAGCGGACCTAAGCACTTGACCAAGGGCCGATCTTGAGCTTTCAACGCCCATTTTCATTGCAAGCCACCAATATTCCGTCCAAGGCAATATTTATGTTCACAACACCATCCTTTTTGCTCCATTCTCTAAAGCACATAAGTCAAAATGAAAAGAGTGAAAACGATTGAGGTAGCAATATAACTTGTAGATTGCACAAGCATTCATATTTGTCGTGTGACATTCAAACTAAAGCAACCAAAAGAAGGGGGAAAAAATGGATGCGAGGAATCATATTTGCAATGAAGCCTTATAATGACACAAATGCTTAAATCATCCAATGCATCAGCAAAATGAAAGAACAAAAAAAATATATAAAAACTGAAAATCTACTTAAAGAAAATCCATATCCATAAATTTGAAAAATGTAGGAGAATGAATTAAAAACTCACGAGAACGAAGGAGGTAGAAATCGTATGTGGACAATTGTGCATGCCATCCCTTCGATATATTTATATAGGCAATCCCCCATCATCATCTTCTGTTTCATTCACCAATTGGTTGCCTAATCATAGCTTTTTCTTAGGAAATCATGACACAATTCTTAGAGAATGGCAAGAAATTGGGGAGAGCCGAAAAGTCTAAAAAAAAATAGGGGAAAAATACCACAAAATTGCAAACTAATATGCAATTTCCCCATGTCATCTTTATATCTAAAAGGATAAGAATCTTTCACGAGAGACAAAAGTTAGAGCATGGATTAAGCGATTAGTTGTTATAATCATTCAACCACTGAAAGTTCATGTCCTTTAAAACTCAGAATTTTAGCAAGATAAACTCAGATTTTCATAGAGCAACCGAAGGCCATAAATTTTACACACAGCGTATCACATGCTTGCCAAAAATTTCACAACTTTCAAACGAACCACCGATCTAGAAACTTTTCTAAAGAGAATTAGAGAGACTCATCAAAGATTGAACAATAAAATATAAAAGATGACTTCCCCGAAATTTGCGGACTCACGGGTTGATCGTTGATGTTGAGACATCATAGGCCTCGATTTTGTCTTCATCATAGGCCTCGGCGGTGCGGATATTCATCGAGAGGAAAGCCTCTTGCCTTCACGGATCCTTAGCATTTTGAGCATCTGTTCCACCGAACTGAAAGCATGCCAGAATCCAAAGTGTTGCAGAGAGCACTTTCCATTCAGAGAGCCATTTCCGGTGAGAGAAAGGTTCAGCCTTTTTGACCTGAGAAAGGTGTAGGAGAAGACGGTGGTGACAATGGACGGTGGTGCAATAATCTGAGGCTTTTAGGCTGCCACAATGGACGATTGATGCTTTTAGGCTGCAATAATCTGAGGCGGTGGTGTAATGGGAGAAGACGATAATTGGCTATTGGAGACGGTAGTGGAGAGGAGAAGCGGTGGTGGAGACTGAATAATGACTCATGGTACACGCTGCGTCAAGAGGAAGAACCACGTGTAGTACATCTGAAGAACAAGAGAACGGCGTCGTGTTCTAGCAATACGGCGTCGTTTCTTAATTGGGGAAAAAAGAAAAAAAAAGAAAAAACCTATAGCGACGACAAAAACGTCACTAAAAGCGGACGACCAAAAAGGCCGCAAAAAGCCATGTGCACAAATAATAAGTATACTACTATATATGATATTTGTAATTTTTTTCTTCTTATAGTCAATGTTATATCTTACATCTTAGTGAATTAACACCCCTTTGAAAAATGACCAAGTTTTATTTATGATATATATATATATATATATATATATATATATATATATATATATATATATATATATATATATATATATATGCTTATAGTCCTAGTTGGCATAGGATAGGTGCAAATCCCCATCAGCGTGCCTCATTAGTTTAGATTCTTAGAAAATACTATCTCAATAAATACATCTACATTTTAGATGATAAAATTTAGGTTGTTACAACAAATTTTTAAAAGTTTAAAATTTAAATTTTCATCTTATCTATTATCAATAGTAAGGTGTTAACACTATAAATAGAGAAGAGGTGTGAGTCTCAAATCATTAAGCCAGAAGAAGGGAGCATTACGGTAGTTTTTGACATCAAATCATAACACTGTGAGTTTCATTTTTTTTTTACTGCGTCCCTTTTTTATGCTTTATATCTTGCTTGACACCATCATGTTGCTATGTGCCACCCCCAAATCCTAAGCATTAAATGCATCTGCCCATATATTTATACATATTCCTAGGTTTTTTGTCATTCCTGGGAAAGTAGCAATAGGTTCCCAACTTGTTAAAATTTTAGTAATATAGTGAATTGTAAGTTGATTGTGAAGTGGTTTCACGGTACTAGCTTTATGGATCGACTATTTTTTTTTCTATAACATCAATTCTTTATGTGTGTGTCTATATATATATATAGACACACACATAAAGAATTGATGTTATAGAAAAAAAAATAGTCGATCCATAAAGCTAGTACCATGAAATATATATATATATATACACTAATAATAACAATAATAAATTAAAATAGTGATACTCATGATGGATGCTTATTTTTCTATGTCAATCCGGTCGATTCAATGTGAGTTTTATTTTCGAGACAAGCAACGGTGTGTATTTTATCAAACGATTATTTTTATGTGTTGTATTTTATAAAAGCTATTGTGTATTTTTTTTTTCAACTTGTTTTCATTATAATTCTCATATATATGTATATACATACACACGTTGGTCATTTTTTGAGCCCTTGTGTATTTTGAACGTACTATAACCACTTGTATTACTAGTATGAGAGTTGATTTGGTCATATGTGTTTTATTTATTTATTTATCAATTCATGTTTTCAGAACGCTTCATTTATATATATTTAGGTCATGTTTTATTTCTTCCCTTTGGATATACCAAAATCAACATAGGTCCAGAAGCGGATAGGGTCCTCGGCCCAGCTCCGCCTCACGTTATCACAATCCTCATCATTAGCCAGTATAATGGGAATAAAGCAACTAACAACTAACTCGATCTGAAGCGCTGGGGGCCCGACCTGCTCACCTTCACCTCCATTATAACTCTCGACTTTTTCTTCTAAGAACTACGCATTGGCTTGATCCCTTACAAAGGGTACGTAGGCAGCCTTTCAGGCACAACTCATAATAAAAAACATCATTCTCCTCCTCTTAATCAACAAAAGCTCCATCTTTTTTCTTGAGCTCCACCGCACCTCACCGGAGAAGTCACCCACAATCAGCTAGATATCCACCACAAAATCCATCCGCAAACATGATATTTCTAACCATATCAGTTGGCTCCGTTACCGGGATAAATCTTCAAGAAAAGCCTACTCCGATAGTCTGCACCACCGCGAAATCCGTTTTCACGGCGTCGCTAGCGAGGTCTTTCCTCCATCTTCAACTTCAAAATTGATAGGAACCAACTTCAATGTACATTTCTGTACAGTTTAACGCACGGTTATCATGTTTCTAGCATGTTTCGGGTGAGTTTAGACCCTATAATGAGTGTTAATGATGTTTTCTTTGCACGGCGAGCAACTGTCGGTTTTTCCGTAAACTCGGCCTACTTTTAGCACTTTATACTCATTTCCCGAGCACCCGTAGTTTGCGGGGTTATGCGTTTGCTTGTTATGTTTATGCAGGATTTGGGTGAGTCGGGAGCCCGAAAAGCGAGGATTTATGAGTATAGACGTGTCCGAGGCAAGAAACGAAGGCTAAGTATGGAAAAAGTGAAGTTTTTGAAGTTAAGGCATCTATCCGTACGGACAAACGTTTGTCCGTACGGACAACTCTCAGTCAGGATCAAAAATATTGGACAGAGACTTATCCGTATGGATAGCCATTTATCCATACGGATAGACTGAAGCACCAGAGACTATCCGGACGGACAGAAAGCCAGCCGTACGGACAGACACTTGGGAGCACAAAACAAAAGATGTGATCAGAGACTTATCCGTACGGATAAATTTCCAGCCGTACGGATAACCTGGAGAATAAAGAACTATCCGTACGGATAGCTTGTTATCCGTACGGCTACGCTAAATTTTGCCCTAGGCTATAAAAGGGCACCTCAAACGTTTTCTTCAGTAGACTTTTACGATTTTAGATAGTTTTAGCCTCTTTTGGGCGATTTCCTTCGTCCGAAAGCACAGAATTAAGTGCCATATACCATTGTTCTCGTCTTTCGATCCTCTATTACATTAGATACATTACAACATCAATCCGTTACGTTTCGATTGTCAAGATTTGATCTTTGTGAGCACAACTTTGGTACTTCATCAATTTTCAATAAAGTGGGTATGGTTTCTAGTTCTTTTATCGTTTATATTATGAATTCCTTTACCGTTTATTGTTTCAATTTGATAATTAGTAGCTAAATCTTTCGTACGGCCGAATTATGTGAAAGCAGATGAAACGCCATTAGGGAGATGAACCGGGAGGTAGTGTAGCACGTAATAAAATGTTCTAATCGATAATTCATATCCTGAAACCTGCTTTAATCGTAATTGAGCTAGCTTGATCACCTAGTTCACCATCACACACACCTAGCTTATAAATGTATGTTGCGGCGAAGTGTGGGAACCGGGGTTTCGGGACCGTAGACGTTTTGGCTTAAAAGGTAGTTTGACACCTACTTGTGCACTAGATTGACACCCTAGTCGTTAGGTCTAGGTCCAATACGGGGTTTTTATTGTTCACTCGGGCGAGTCTAGAACTTAATCACGTTAGGTGAGTTGGCCTTCTAAAGGGAGGGTTGATGAGCTTTGCGTAGGGTGTGAGTTAGCACCAGAATTAGGACTCGACACCTGTGAGTTTATCATTAGACAGACAAGGAAGGTAGAGCACACTCCTAGGGTAGAGTAATCCACTGGATCATAGTTCGGCAGTACCTCTTTTAATCGTTAAGAAATCCGATTAGTATAATCTTTCTTTTATGCAACATATTTTTCTGGTTGACCTGAACTGAGTGCTAAGTCAGCTGTGGTACTCAAAGCCAATCTCTGTGGGTTTGACCTCGGACTCCTCAAGCACTACCTACAATCGATCCGGTCCACTGCCGGTTAGAAAGTAGATTTTGCTAAGGTTTCGATTTTTTACTTGATTAACTGGATTGTGAAATCTCTCTTATCAAGTTGGCGCCGTTGCCGGGGATTGGCATTTTTGATATCACAATAGTTGACCGAAAGCTTGGGCTTAGGCCATTTTTACGTTTTCTTGTTGTTTTATTGTTGTTTTGCAGTGTATGAACACGAGGAGGTCTCGACAATAACCTCTTGAGCCATACCAACTAGAGATAGAATCGTTCGCCAGACTGAGGAATGGTTTAAGACGAAGACTACAGTTTGGTCTTACTCCGGAAATTGAGGACGGACAAGAAACTTCAGACTACTCATCAGGAGAAGAAGAGATGGACGGAGTTAATAGAAATCAACTATCTAATGATGGGACATCTAACACAGCGGGTTTGGTTGATCAAAATGGCCTACCCCTACAAGAGAGGGAGCCTAATGATCTTACTATGTCCAAGAGGACGGATGGGCGAAGGCTGTTTGACCACACTTTGGAAGGTGGTAATGCTATAAATGGACAGAACCCGCAGAATAATGGTGTCAATGGCCAACAACAGCAAAATTTGCAGAGTGGTCAGAATGGCAGAGATCAAAACCCTCGTTTTGGGTTGGAAGGGTTTAGAGACGGCAGAAATGGGTTCCCCAACAATAATGGACAAGTAGGGGTTGAACAATTTCAGAACAACAACCAACAACCCCTTCATCACCAACAGCAGCCTCTCCAGAATCAGATAGACCAGAACTTGTTGAATCAGTTTTAGATGTTTCAAAATTTGTTGAACCAACAACAACAGAATAATCAGCCGAACAATCAACAAAATCAGTAGCCACCTCAGTATTAGCAACAGCCGATCAATCCACAACAGAATCAAGGGTTTCAATCGGCATGAGATTATGTTGTTACCCCGTATCAAGGTACCGGGCATAATCCTATCAGAATTCCAGCCATCCATGCTAACAACATGGAACCAAAGCAGAATGTTATCAATCTGATTAGGGAGAATGCGGTCTTCTACGGGAAGTGGGACGAGGATCCCAATCTTGGACAATTATCTGTAGATTATCTCAAAGTTGAAATACAATGGAGTGAGCAAAGAGGCGCTCAAGTTGATGATGTTTCAATTTGCCTTAAGAGGAGCTGTGAGGACGTGGTTTAATACGCTTCCTCATCATTCGTTGAGCACGTGGGCTGAGGTAACCGACGTTTTCTTACGTAAGTACGTTCCTCCGGCTAAGATTGAAGACATCAAGCGAGAGATACACACTTTTAACGGTCGACAGGGGGAAACAATGAGAGAAACAGTTGAGAGGTTCAAGGCATTATTGAAGAAATGCCCTCCACACAACCTTCAGACAGATGAACAGGTGATATTAATCTATAGAGCACTAGACAAGGCTGACAGAAATCATCTGAACACGACCAGTGGGGGTAATTTGATGACTATATATCCCGAGGCAGCAATGAGACACATAAATTCAGCTATAGAGGGAGATGATGAGTGGGTTTCCTCCTCTGGTAGAGAAAATCCGAAAGAGCAACAACAGACATCTAAAGCACTTAGAGAGCAGTTAGAGAAAGAGACAGCTGCACATGAAGAATTGTTAGCTCTACAGACATAAAACAAGAAGTTGAAAGAGGCACAGCAGCTTTGTCAGCTATGTGGGGGTAATCATACGGCTCAGTTTTGTACGAGCCTGAATAGAATGACTATTCCTCCACAATTTCCACAGCAGCATCAACAGCAGCCCGTCTCAAGTATGGAAGAGTTAGTTGCGGCACTCACTAGGTTGGGACAGGGAGGTCCCCAAAATGTAAATCAGCAAGGCTTTGGAAAGAGCCAATAGTCGAATCAGCAGAAAAATTTTAGGGGTCAATGGAACCAGAATAACCAACAAAGCAATAATCAGAACTGGCAGCAATCATCGAATTATAATCAAGAGCAAGAGTCGATGATGGGCACATGTATGGAAGATGATTTCCAACAAAACAATATAAATTATGTTGGAAACAATGCTGGGGGCAATTGGAACCTGGATCGGAATCAAGGCGGCTGGAACAACAATAATTCTGGGAACAAATGGAGAAATAACCAAAATTCAGGAAGTAACTGGAATAACAATCAGCAGGGTTCGAATAATCAGAGCAGTGACCAGAATAGCAGTCAAAATAATCAAGGGTCCAGGCAAAGTCAAGGCGAGCAAGGGCAAGGTGACAGAAACTGGAACCAAAACAATGATCAAGGGAATTCTCAAAATTCCCAAGGCAGCTAGAGAGAGAATCAGAATAACCAAGGCAATTGGAGTAGACAAAACCAAAACTCCAATAACCAAGGTTATGAGAATCAGAATCAGGGTTTGAATAATTAGAGCTGGGGCCAAAACAGACAAGGCCGTTGGAATAATGACCAGAATAGAGATCACGGGAACCGGGAACAGAATAATCAGCAGTACGGAAATCAGAGTTCGGATACATATCAACACCCGAACGCCCACATAAGTAATAATTCTTCAAATCAACAAGGTGGAAATTCAGGAAATCAGAGGAAGATGTCGGATGAAGGGTATGACCAGTTGAACAAGATTATTATTGAACAAAAGGCGGCTATCCACAATTTGGAGATTCAAGTGGGTCAGATAACCGGCAGGACTCAACCACCGGTGAATTTGGGGTTGCCTAGCAATACTGAAAGGAACCCTAAGGATTCTAAAGGTTTTTGTGCCATAGTTACCAGAAGCGGTAAAGAGTCGAGCGAGTCGAGAGTTAGAGAAGATGGTACCGAATTCTGAGAAGGATAAAGTTTCTGAGTATAAGGGGCCGCTAGAAGAACAAGAAGGGTTTGAAGATGATGCTGAGAAAAAGGCAGAGAAAGAGCGAATTTTGAGATTAGAAAAGGAAGTAGAGGAGTACAAGAGGAAATGGGAAGAAGCGATGAGGCCAAAGCTGGATACGGTGATCATTGACGTCAAGGAAGAAGAGCCCTCACTGCCACTTAAAAAGAAAGGTATGAAATGTAGACTTCCTCCTCCTCCTCCCGGTTTTGACGTGAACACCTTGCCCTTTCCTCCGAGAGCGGCCAAAAAGGAAGTCTTGACTCAAAGTCAAGCTAAATTTTTGGAGATGCTAAGGAAATTCGAGGTGTCCATGCCTATGTTGGATATCATAGCCAACATTCCATCTTATTTCAAATTTCATAAAAATATGCTGTCAAGTAAGGAGAAGATGCAACAGATGGTGCATCTTAGTCATGAATGTTCTGCGATTTTTGAAATTAAGTTACCGCCTAAAGTTCAGGATATGGGTAGTTTCACAATTCCTGTCACAATAGGTGAAACTGTTTTTGAGAATGTCCGGTGTGATCTAGGAGCTTCGGTTAGTTTGATGCCAAAGGCTGTCTTTGATAAGCTGGGGTTGGGAAGGTTAGAGCCAACCGGAATGACTTTGCAGATGGCAGATGGGTCAGTTAGGACACCGCTAGGAATAGCTGAGGACGTTTTGGTTCAGGTTGATAAGTTTGTGTTTCCGGTCGAATTCGTGGTTTTAGACATGGGTGCGGATTCTAAGACACCCCTTCTATTAGGTCGACCCTTCTTAAATACTGGTGAGACCTTTATAGATGTCAAGAGGGGAGATATTATTTTGCATGTTGGTGAGGATAGTGTCATGATTAATGTTTATAAGACCATGAAACACCCCGAAAATGAGGTGAGCGATTGTTTTTCGGTAGATGTTATCCACCCTTGTATTGTGGAAAATATGAATTTGCAGGAACCATTGGAGAAGTGCTTGATGAAATCATGCAAGGTGACTGACGATAGCCGGGTGATGCGAGTTTATGCCATGCATCTCGAGGCAGGTGAGTCTGTGAAGGACAGTTGGACTAAGAAGCTGGATCTCGGTTTGCCAGAAAATATGCCGAAGCCATCCATTGAGGAACCACCGACTGATTTGGAGTTGAAGCCGCTCCCTCAACACCTTAAATATGTTATTCTTGAAGGTAGTGACTTACTTCCGGTTATTATTTCTGCTACATTAACCGCCTTGCATGAAGTAAAGCTGATTCAAGTCTTGAAGAAGAGAAAAAGAGCTTTTGGATGGAAAATGGTGGATATAAAGGGGATTAGTGCTGACATCTGTAAGCACAAAATAATCCTTGAGAATGGGGAAATACCGAGGCGTCAACCGCGAGGAGACTGAATCCGCACTTGCTGGAAGTGGTAAGGAATGAGGTGGTGAAGATGCTGATTTTGGGCATAATCTATCCTATCTCGGATAGCGAGTGGGTGAGCCCCACACAGGTGGTGCCAAAGAAAGGCGGTATTACTGTGCTGACAAATGAGCAAGGTGAGTCTTTTTATGTACGTCCTGTTACCGGTCATCGAGTCTGCATCGATTTCCGTATGTTGAATGAAAAGACCAGGAAAGATCATTTCCCCCTCCCGTTTATTGATCAAGAGTTAGATAAACTTGCTAGTCATGCGTTCTATTGTTTTCTAGATGGATTCAGTGGTTATTACCAAATCCATATTGATGTTAATGACCAAGATAAGACCACATTTAAGTGTCCCTATGGCACCTTTTCATTTCGAAGAAAGCCGTTCGGGCTGTGTAACGCACCCGCGACATTTCAGCGAAGCATGGTTGCCATTTTTGCTGATATGATAGATCAATGCATGGCTGTGTTTATGGATGATTTTACTGTTTTTGGGGATAGTTTTGATGCATGCTTGTTTAATATAGATAGGGTGCTTGCTAAGTGTGAGGAGACCGATCTAGTCTTGAACTGGGAGAAGTGTCACTTTATGGTGACTGAGGGGATTGTACTAGGTCAAAAGGTATCAGCCAAGGGGATAGAGGTTGATAGGGCTAAGGTAGACGCTATTTCTAGGTTGCCTATGCCTTCTAATTTGAAAACGTTAAGGTCTTTTCTGGGACATGCGGGGTTCTATGTAGATTTATCCTTAAGTTCGCCCAAAAGGCTACACCCCTTACCTCTAGGTTGAAGAAGGGAGTGAATGTGAGTTTTGATGAGCAGGCGTAGAGGCTTTCAATGATATTAAGAAGCTGTTGACTGAGGCTCCCATTATGATAGCTCTAACCTGGGAGCAAGGTTTTGAAATTATGTGTGATGCGAGCGATCTAGCTGTGGGAGCTGTGTTAGGGCAGAAGGTCGATAAGCAATTTCGACCCATTTACTATGCCAGTCATACCCTTAACCCGGCCCAATAGAAGTATGCCACGACCGAGAAAGAGTTGTTGGCGGTGGTCTTCGCTTTTGATAAGTTTAGATCCTATCTGGTGGGGTCTAAGGTGATCGTGCATACGGATCACTCCGCTTTGCAATACCTGTTTGCAAAGAAAGATGCCAAACCACGCTTGTTGAGATGGATTCTGCTCCTTCAGGAGTTCGGCGTGGAGATTAGAAACCGTAAGGGTTGTGAGAATGTCGTAGCCGATCATCTCAGTCATATAGAGCCGGTTAAGGATGAGGAATCTGAGAGGGTGGAGATAAATGACTCATTTCTGGATGAGCAACTGTTCGTGGTGGACACTATGTTGCCGGAAAAGCGAGGGAATTTTCTGCGTAGAGGAAAAGAGGGTGCACCGTGGTTTGCCCCGATTGTGAACTACCTTGAGAGTGGGTTTATAGATCCAGAGTTGGATGAAAATCAGAAGTAGAAGCTCATGAGTGAGGCTAAGTACTTTGTCTGGGAGGATCCTTATTTGTTCCGGTTGTGTGCCGACGGTATTCTGAGAAGGTGTATAACCGAGGGTGAGCGGTTGAGCGTGTTATCTTTTTGCCATGATAAAGAGGCCGGGGGCCATTTCTCGGGGCAGAGAACCGCGTTGAAAGTTTTACAAAGTGGGTTGTATTGGCCCACGATATTTAAGGATGCCTATGCTTATGTCAAAACTTTTGACGCGTGTCAACGTTCGGGCCGAGTCTCAAGAAGGAACGAAATGCCTCAACAGCCTATTATTGTGTGTGAAGTTTTCGATGTTTGGGGCATCGATTTCATGGGACCTTATCCTCCTTCTTTTGGGAACAAGTTCATTCTAGTAGCTTGTGATTATGTCTCAAAATGGGTGGAGGCGATCGCCTCCCCCACTAATGACAGACATGTAGTCATCAAGTTTCTGAAAAAGTTCATTCTGACACGATTTGGTGTACTAAGGGTGATAATTTTTGATAATGGCACTCATTTCGCCAATAGAGATTTGGATAAGCTTCTTCTAAAGTATGGGGTAACTCATAAGTTAGGAACGGCCTACCATCCTCAGACGAGTGGCCAAGTGGAGGTTTCCAACCGTGGTATTAAGAGAATTCTGGAAAGAACGTTGATAAGAACTGTAAGAGTTGGTCCATGAAACTATATGATGCGATGTGGGCTCACAGAACAGCGTTTAAGACTCCGATTGGTATGTCGCCATACATGATCATTTTTGGAAAAACTTGTCATATACCAGTGGAGATTGAACATAGAGCGCATTGGGCCATTAAGGAGTTGAATATGGACGAGACTCTTAGTGAAGAAAGGAGGATGGCTCAGTTAGTTGAGTTGGAGGAGTTTTGCCTGCGAGCTTATGATTGCTCGGCGAGATATAAGGAGAAAACTAAGCTCCTCCACGATAAACTGATAAAACCAAAGGTGTTTAAGGTGGGAGATGAGGTTTTACTGTATGATACGCGTTTACATCTTTTTCCGGGGAAGCTGAAGTCCCGATGGTCGGGACCTTACACCGTTGTGAAGATGTTCGACTCGGGAGCGGTAGAGATAAATCATCCGAAGTACAGGACCTCAATTACCAATGGTCTTCGTTTGAAGAGATATGAGAAGTTGCCATTTGACGAGGCTCTCGAGGTTGTGATTTTGGAAGATCCGAAGTTGGAAGAAGTAAGCTGTTTAGTCCCGTCATGGACTCTAATGCATGACGTCCCACTCTTATAATCCACCATCCGTCATCTCTCTATCCCTCGTTTTCCTCGCCCGTGCCGGTAGTATAACTTGGAAAAACCGGCGCAGTTTAAGTCATTCTGTCGAGCCAACGACATTAAACAAAGGCACTCGGTGGGAGGCAACCCACCATCTTCTGTTTTTTGTTTGTTCTTGAGACCCACGTGATGTGTTTTTGGTGTTTTGGTTGTGTTCGGATGGTCACGAGGGGGTTTTTCTATCTAAAACTTCATTTTCACTCTGCCTGCCTCCATCCGTACGGAGAAGTTATCATCCGGACGGATAACTCTCAGTACTCAAATTTTTCAGTTTCAGCCATTCATCCGTACGGATAGCTTCTTATCCGTACGGATACCTCTCAGTCAAAAATATGGATTTTCACAGTATTATCCGTACGGACAGTTTCACCATCCATACGGATAGTTCATCTCCTTCAAACTTATCCGTGATTTTGAGCCCACACTACCTCCTCCCGAGGACCAGACTGGAGTTTAGAGTCGATGATGTTCATTTCGAGTCGGTCCTTAGTTTTTCTTTAGGTCAGGGTGTTGGTGTCTCAGTTTTCCGTTTAGATTTGGCTAGGGTTTTTGTTTTGTGATCACTTTTGTGCTACTTTTCTCTCATTGGTTTGTAAGCCGTAAGGCACCTCTTTTCACTACTTTAGCCTTCTTGACTTCCTTTCTGGATTATTCATGGATGGACGCTGATTTTGGATGTTTTATATATCATGTTTGATGCTTTATCCATATAGTACTCTCATTCGAGTTTTCTGACGTAACGAGGTCGAATATTTTGATTATCCCCGGATTTCCCCCTTATTACTTGCTATGGCACGTGGACCATGTCCCGTGCACGTATGTCTTGGATATGTTTTTCTTTATATAGGGATTCGGGATGCTTTACTTCACGACCGTTACGGGACTTGATCATGCCATTTTGCCGGGCTACTAAGCTAAGTCTCTTTTTTCTTTTCGTTCACACACCGAGGATGGTGTTTCACTAAAGTGGGGGGTGGGACGACTTAGCTTATTCGCATGTTTTCATAGTTTACTATGCGGTTATGTGATGAACTTAGTTTTACTCGGTTTCGAGTTGATTTCTAGGCATTTTCAAATTTTTCCAGGGTTTTAACACCGCGATATATGCATGCTTTTCACGGTTGAGTTAGTAAACGGTTTTTAACCTTGTGAATGTCTTGCAGTGAGTCCATTCTATCACGATACGGAACACTTTTAGTACACATTTGACGACGGTTATACTTAGTACGATTTCTTTACACACCTGTACCCCTAGTTTTGAGGCGAAATAGAAAGGATTCACCCTGGGTAGGTTCGGGATGATGGGAAAGACATTTCTTTGAAGCGAACAGAGCCAAATGCCAACATCCCAACATTATCCCTCTAAAACCTCCTAAGCCTTGATAGGAACGGTCTGACCACCGTCCGAAATTTGAGCCATTTTTGGTTACTTAGCTTATAATTCCTAGCCCTGAGCCGATAATTTGGTCGCATTTCTTTTTTACTACCCTACGAGTGGACTTAGTTGTTCCTTTGGACACACTTGCCAAGGCAAGTGTGGGGTGGGAAAGAGTATGTGAAATGATATGAGGAGGGAGTTTTGAGCTAACATCTAGAAGGGGAGGAGCTCGACGAAATCTTCGATGTGGCCTTTGGTTCGAAAGAAAAGTTTGTTAAAAAAAAAGTGAATAAAGTCGAACCAAAGAAAGCCGGAAAAGGAGTATGCGTATTAGCTAATATGATGTTGAGTTTGGATGTTGTTCTAATGGAAATTCGAAAGAAGTTAGTTGAGGGAGTACACGCAATGATTAGGTTCACTCGTGCTTTCTTTTCTCCAGTCCCAAATTATCTTTCGATAACCCCCGTCCGAGCCTAACGTTATAACCTTTAAGTCCTACCTGACCGGATCTCTGGCCCTGAGGAACCTCGATTAGTGGAGACTCTAGGAAGGGCAGGATTGTGTGCAGTCGTTTGTCCGGTATTCCAAGCCGGTAACCGTATTGAGTATAAGTCGTCGTCATTCACCACACACTCACTCCGTTTCGTGATTTTGGGGAGTCAAGGTATTACATTCACTTGTCTAAGTTCATTTTACTTTGATATTTTGAAACGCATGCATGTACCGTAAAGTTGATTCCTTGGCATTGTTTGATCGCCTGATTTACTCGAGGGCGAGTAAAGGCTAAGTGTGGGGTGGTGATAGAAACCAACATTTCTGTACTGTTTAACCCACGGTTATCATGTTTCTAGCATGTTTCGGGTGATTTTGGACCCTATAATGAGTGTTAATGAGGTTTTCTTTGCACGGCGAGTAACTGTTGGTTTTTCCGTAAACTCGGCCTACTTCTAGCACTTTATACTCAATTCCGAGCACCCGTAGTTTGCGGGGTTATGCGTTTGCTTGTTTTTTCCATGTTTATGCAGGATTTGGGTGAGTCGGGAGCCCGGAAAGCGATGATTTATGAGTTTAGACGTGTCCGAGGCAAGAAACGAAGGCTAAGTATGGAAAAAGTGAAGTTTTTGAAGTTAAGGCATCTATCCGTACGGACAAACGTCTGTCCGTACGGACAACTCTCAGTCAGGATCAAAAATATTGGACAGAGACTTATCCATACGGATAGCCATTTATCCGTACGGATAGACTGAAGCAGCAGAGACTATCCGGACGGACAGAAAGCCAGCCGTACGGACAGACACTTGGGAGCACAAAACAGAAGATGTGATCAGAGACTTATCCGTACGGATAAATTTCCAGCCGTACAGATAACCTGGAGAATCAAGAACTATCCGTACGGATAGCCTGTTATCCGTACGGATATGCTGAATTTTGCCCTAGGCTATAAAAGGGCACCTCAAACGTTTTCTTCAGCAGACTTTTATGATTTTAGATAGTTTTAGCCTCTTTTAGGCGATTTCCATCGTACGAAAGCGCAGAATTAAGTGCCATATACCATTGTTCTCGTCTTTCGATCCTCTATTACATTAGATACATTACAACATCAATCCGTTACATTTCGATTGTCAAGATTTGATCTTTGTGAGCACAACTTTGGTACTTCACCAATTTTCAATAAAGTGGGTATGGTTTCTAGTTCTTTTATCGCTTATATCATGAATTCATTTACCGTTTATTGTTTCAATTTGATAATGAGTAGCTATATCTTTCGTACGGCCGAATATGTGAAAGAGGATGAAACGCCATTCGGGAGATGAACCGGGAGGTAGTGTAGCACGTAATAAAATGTTCTAATCGATAATTCATGTCATGAAACTTGCTTTAATCGTAATTGAGCTAGCTTGATCACCTAGTTCACCATCACACACACCTAGCTTATAAATGTATGTTGCGGCGAAGTATGGGAACCGGGGTTTCGGGACCGTAGACGATTTGGCTTAAAAGGTAGTTTGACACCTACTTGTGCACTAGATTGACACCCTAGTCATTAGGTCTATGTCCAATACAGGGTTTTTATCGTTCACTCGGGTGACTCTAGAACTTAATCACGTTAGGTGAGTTGGCCTTCTAAAGGGAGGGTTGATGGGCTTTGCGTAGGGTCTGAGTTAGCACCAGAATTAGGACTCGACACCCGTGAGTTTATCATTAGACAGACAAGGAAGGTAGAGCACACTCCTGGGGTAGTTTGTCTGAGGGTAGAGTAATCTGCTGGATCGTAGTTCGGCAGTACCTCTTTTAATCGTTAAGAAATCCGATTAGTATAATCTTTCTTTTATGCAATAGTATAACATCATATTTTTCTAGTTGACCTGAATTGAGTGCTAAGTCAGCTGTGGTACTCAAAGCCAATCTCTGTGGGTACGACCTCGGACTCCTCAAGCACTACCTATAATCGATCCGGTCCACTGCCGGTTAGAAAGTAGATTTTGCTAAGGTTTCGAGTTTTTACTTGATTAACTGGATTGCAAAATCCCTCTTATCAAAAATCAACAAAAGCTTTGATTTTCTGGGTTGTACAGCCCAGAAATCATCGTTTTCAGCATCTTAGCAGCAAACTCGGTGCAAGGATCACTGGTTTTTCGGATCGTTACTCCCTTTTATGTCAAAATCATCTCAACTTGAAGGAACACCTTCAACATCATCTTCAAAACTCGCACACTAGTCCTTCATAATTTCCAGGTTGGCGTATGTGTTTTATCAACTCAGCTTTTACATATGAAGGGGATTGCCTCTACTTGTGTTGTTTGAGACCATTTGGGGTTACATCGCCTGAGCTCTTTCGGATTCTGGGTTGAGGCTTCACCAGCCAGCACCGCCTATGTTGAGTGTTCATCTCAGCAAGCTCTAACCCCGACCTCAGCCGGCAAGCTCTAAGCCCGACCTCAGCCGGCAAGCTCTAAGCCCGGCCTCATCTCGGCAAGCTCTAAGCCCGGCCTCAGCCGGCAAGCTCTAAGCCCGACCTCATCTCGGCAAGACCTAAGCCCGACCTCAGCCGGCAAGACCTAAGCCCGACCTCAGCCGGCAAGCTCTAAGTCCGACCTCATCTCGGCAAGCTCTAAGTCCGACCTCAGCCGGCAAGCTCTAAGTCCGACCTCATCTCGGCAAGCTTCAAGCCCGACCTTATCTCGGCAAGCTCTAAGCCCGACCTCAGTCGGCAAGCTCTAAGCCCGACCTCATCTCGGAAAGCTCTAAGCCCGACCTCAGCCGGCAAGCTCTAAGCCCGACCTCAACTAGGCAAGCTCTAAGCCCGACCTCAGACGGCAAGCTCTAAGTCTGACCTCAGTCGGCAAGCTCTAAGCCCGACCTCATACCGGCAAGCTCTAAGCCCGACCTCAGCCGACACTTTAAGCCCGTCGCTCCACGTATGGCACTTTAAACCCATCGCTTCAGGCACGGCACTCTAAGCCCGTCGCTTCAGGCACGGAACTTTAAGCCTGTCGCTCTACACAGGGCACTCTAAGCCCGTCGCTTCAGGCACGGCACTCTAAGCCCATCGCTTCAGGCACGGTACTGTAAGCCCGTCGCTTCAGGCACGGCACTCTAAGCCCGTCGCTTCACGCACGGCACTCTAAGCCCGTCGCTTCACGCACGACACTCTAAGCCCGTCACTCCAGGCACGGCACTTCGAGCCCATCGCTCCACGCACGGCACTCTAAGCCCGTTGCTTCACTCACGGCACTCTAAGCCCGACCTCAGCCGGCAAGCTCTTAGTCCGACCTCAGCTGGCAAGCTCTTAGCCCGTCGCTTCATGCACGACACTCTAAGTACGACACTAGCTCAGAATTCTATGTCAAACCACAGCTTGGCACTCTAAGCCCGACTCCAGCTCGACGTCATATTTCTACCCACACCCAGTAGAATCTTCTATCGCTCTACAAACAGCTATCTTGGCAAACGACACAACAAGTCACCTACAACTTTCCTCCATGATTCTCACATGTACAGTGAAGAGCTCAAGGAGTAGGGGGGCCATTGATATACCAAAATCAACATATTCCCAATAGCGGATAGGGTCCTCGGCCCAGCTCCGCCTCATGCTATCACAATCCTCATCATTAGCCAGTATAACGGGAATAAAGCAGCTAACAACTAACTCGATACTAAGCGCTGGGGTCCGACCTGCTCTCCATCATTCAACACAACTGGCAACAAAGTTCCTCTAAGTCCAACCTCCGCTCGGCGCTCCGAGTCCATCAAAGATTTCTGCCCGTCTTGGGCTCTCCGAGTCCGTCAAGGCTTTCTGCCCGTCTTGGGCTCTCCGAGTCCGTCAAGCCTGCCCGTCGTGGGCTCTCCTAGTCCGCCGGGACTCTCTGCCCGTCGTGGGCTCTTTGAGTCCGCCGGCACTCTCTGCCAGTCGTGGGCTCTCCGAGTCCGCCAGGACTCTCTGCCCGTCGTGGGATCTCCGAGTCCGTCAGGACTCTCTTCCCGTCGTGGGCTCTCCGAGTCCGCCAAGAATCTCTGCCCACCAAGGGATTTCAGCCCTCCGAGCTCGCAGTCTGCCAGCTTTCTTGCTCTCGCCAGCTGGCCAGATCCATGCCTCAATAAGTATCACCTTCACCTCCATTATAACTCTCTGACTTTTTCTTCTAAGAACTACGCATTGGCTTGATCCCTTACAAATGATACGTAGGCAGCCTTTCAGGCACAACTCATAATCAAAAACACCATTCTCCTTCTCTTACTCCACAAAACCTCCATCTTTTTTCTTGAGCTCCACCATACCTCACCGAAGAAGTCACCCACAATCAGCTAGATATCAACCTTAAAATCCATATACCGCAAACCTTATATTTCTAACCATATCACCTTTATATATATATATATATATATATATATATATATATATATATATATATATATATATATATATATATATATATATATATATATATATAGGTAATACTAACTCCCATTTGAATAATAAATGTCATGACAGTCTTAGAAAATTTGGTTTGACATACACCGGTCACCTGAAAATTAATGAAAAGGTCATCATGGTAATCAATTCTTGTTCTTGCTTGAATAGAATTGCGTGTGAAGTGTAGCGACTATGTGATTTGGGTTATTGCAATGCAGAACGTCCAATCACCGGTCTCGGGGCCACTTGACTTCTACTCATCGACAGTCCTAGAGTGGTGGTACCAAAATTTTCCCCAATATCCCATGTGCATCGTCGGGAATGCAAGGGTTGACGGCTATGTCATGGTTCAGAGGGCAATGGGGTCGGCTGAAGCCCTTTGGGAGGTTCACTGGGCGAAGGTTTGGAATCCTTTCCCTGACAATCGGCCGGAATTATCAGGCAATAGCTTGCTTACTTGTGAAGTGCGGTAGAGAAACAAGCTGGAGTTGGTTGGTAATGACTCATCAACTAAGCCAAGTCGGTGTCAAGCGAATTAATATACTTAAATTCAATAAATTACTTGACAGTTATATCCTTCGCAAATTATCATGTTTTTTTTTTGCAGTGTTATTAACTACTATTATATGCGGGGTAAGGGAAAGCCTTCTCTTGTAACATTTTAACGGTTTCGTAACTATTATTTTTGTATATAAAGATTCACGGGCACTGATGAGAGTCAAATTGGCTATCATTGACTATGTAATTATACCCCGTTTATAACTTGTTTTATATGTTTCCGGAGACATTTGATTGTATTTTGATGTATTTTACACCTTGGTTATCATTTCGAGACCTAGGACGAAGAGTCCGGAAATCTCACTATTTTTCGGTGTTTTAATACATTCTCGGTCACCCTAGTGTCCTGTAGGGGTTACGTGTGGTATTTTTTGTGATCTTGTACAGGTATTAGGTGTTCGAGAAGGCCGGAATGCGAGTTACGAGGATTGGAACGTGTGCCCGAAGCTTAAACGTTCAAACGGATCAAAACGCGGTGGTACTATAACCATACCTTCCATTGATCTTCATTTTGATCTACCATAGAGACAATTTCTGATGACGGTCAAATTATACCCGTAAATGTCATCAACATTATCCTTAAATCGAGATTAATAATGTATATTTCATATTAAATCACTCATTTATATTTATTATTTAATGTTAAGTGATTATTAATATGATATTTGGTATTTAGCTGTTTTTATTATTAAAAGCCGATTTATTGTGCGATAAATGCTGATTTTGTAGATCACGACAAATCGAGAGGATTAATGTCATTCAATCAATGGTCTCAAGATAATAGAGGAAGAAAATCAGGAGCATTAAATGAAAGATTAATCAGATCAACACGCAAGCGTGCAGTGGGGAACAAGATAGACGAGAGAAACGTTTAACACGTGCAGAAAAAGGGCTCGGTCGACCGAGCCCTATCATTCGGTCGACCGAGTGTGTCGGTTCGGTCACTTATGGGATTTTTGCGTGTATATCTTCTAGATCCTCCCTAGGTCGGTTACAACCTCTATATAAGCAGCAGCTACGAAATTTGTAAAAACACACCAACACATCCCTTCATTCTTTCTTTAATCTTACAATTCATAATACAACTTTGATACAATGTAGAATAATTTGAGGGTTTCCAGCAATTTAAGGGCTGCAATATGTAAGCCTTTATTTTATGTTTCTTTCTTTTAAGTAATTAATCCCTCCCAATTATGCTTTATCGTTTGAATTAGTTAATCATAGCTAGATGATGTAGATCTAGGCTATGGCGTTAGAATGTGCGACTCCTTGTCTATGGGGATCCCATAACCTACGTCATACACTTAGTATTTATTCATGAATCTACTTGATTTAATTAATGCGTATCTATGTTAGTTTATATGAATACTGTGCGAATTACTGTTTAATCTGTTCTGTACGATGAAACGCTGAGAGATATGTTCAGGGATGTAATCTGGGGACGAAATTGATTCGGGTGACCGAATGAGTTCACTCGGTCGACCGAGCCCACCTATTCGGTCGACCGAGCCCTGTTTTATCCGTTAAATAGCCACGTCTTTATGGTTAGGTTAACTTAATAGAATTTATTATCTCAGTAGGTATGGCTATGGCTACGTCACTCGCTTAATTTAATTAAAACGTGTAAGAAGGAAATACCGATATAAAACTCTTAGGTAGGCTCATGAATTGATCTTCGGACGTTCAGCGTTATCTCGGTAGGTTTATATTAGGGAATTGCATGCACCTTGTTATACGTAGATCGTAAACTAGCATGAGACTATAACTTGGTAATTGTTAGTTGGACGAGAGTTTGAGTGATCGTTTAGGAAGTATGCCTAACCATAGGAATGTTGCCTAGACGAGGTGTACGGTTAATATCGGCATCCTTAGTGTCGTAAGCGTGTGAGTTATATGAGATGGAGGCACTTAAAAGGCGAAGTCACGTAACAATACCACAGTGATCTAGTGACCTACCGGTGCTAAGTCAAGTTAAAGAGGATGACTCCCGTAGCCAATCTAAGATAGATACAAACGGATTGACAGTTAATAAGTTCAGTTTATTATATAAATTATCTAGGTCCAAACGATAAAGACTATAATTGGGGAGGTTAATTACGTTGTGTCGAGACGTGTCTTTACCTTTCTTGTCTTATGTTGGTCGTAGACCGCCTCTATGTCCTTGACATGTTTAATTAATTGTTTGTATATAAGATGATCCGCAATTGGTTCCCTGTGGGATCGACCTTGATTCACTATAGCTATACTACGATGGGCCTAGTCCTCTTGCTAGTATTGGTTTATGGTGGTCAAGTATATTATAACCTGATTGACCCCGATCAAGTTTTTGGCGTCGTTGCCGGGGAACCAACGGTCAATTTTATATATAAATGAAGAGAGTTTGAGAATGTGATAAACACAAGAGTAAACTTCAACTTAGTTTATTCATTGAGTAAAAAGATGTATAAATAGATACAATTGAGATAGAGAGACTAGCTAGCTAGCTTGGGCGGCCACTTGAGTATGTAGATGTGGGCGGCAAGCATGCAAAAGTAAAAAGTAAAAGTTATGTCTATGACATAAAGTAAACTAGAGTTTGACATATTAATTGTTTATATGACTCACAATTAATATGTCTTTTACAATTAATTTTACAATTAAATAAGGTGTACAAAATATTATGCACGAAATCCTAAGGCTCAGCAATCTGCTGAGCACCTGCTGAAGCCTCAGCAGACTGAGTCTGCTGAGTAATATTTCCACACCCTCCCTCAAACTGGGCTTGTATATGTTGATGCAGCCAAGTTTGCTACTTAGTCTGCTGAACATAAGAGGTGGAATAGCCTTGGTAAGAATATCAGCATTCTGATCTGCTGAGGGAACATACTGGAGTTGAATAATCTTGGCATCAATCTTCTCCTTCAGAAAGTGTCTGTCAATGTCCACATGCTTGGTTTTATCATGATGGACTGGATCTTCTGCCATGCATAAGGCTGAATTATTATCACAACAGAGTGTGATAGGTTGCTGATACGGTTGCTGAAGTTCAGTCAGTACCCTTTTTAGCCATAGAGCTTCACAAATGCCAAGTACAAGTGCCCTTAGTTCAGCTTCAACCTTGCCTTGCTTCTTGACACGAGGTTGTTTCTTGCTCCTCCAAGTAACCGGGTTCCCCCATATATATGAGCAATAGCTGTGGTAGACCTCACTGTCAATGTGACATCCAGCCCAAACCGCATCAGTGTAGACCTTGATTGATCTATCAGTAGACTTGGTGAAGTGCAGGCCTTGGCCAGGAGTGGATTTTAAATACCTCAGTATCCTATTCACTGCATCCCAATGTTGCTCAATAGGGCAATGCATGAATTGATCGACCGAGGCCCGACCCCATATGCAATATCGGGTCTTGTGTGAGAAAGGTATATGAGTTTGCCTACAAGCCTTTGATATTGTTCTTTCCCCGAAAGCAATGTCACCATGCGATAGGGTATGACCGGGGTCTACTGGAGATACAGCAGGTTTGCATCCCAGCATGCCAGTTTCCTTCAGTAGGTCCAGGACATACTTCCTTTGGGAGACTGAAATGCCATTGGTGGTTCTAGCTACTTCCATACCAAGAAAGTACTTGAGGTAGCCCAGATCTTTAACTTGGAACACCTTTGCCAGTAGAGTCTTCAAGTTCTGGATCGCAGTAGAGTCATCTCCAGTAAGGATGATATCATCCACATATACAATTAGAATGGACCTCCTCTGGTTGGTTGTCTTGACAAACATGGTGTGATCAGAGTTGCATTGATGATATCCAGCAGCTTTAACCACAGTAGTGAGTTTTCCAAACCATGCCCTTGGTGATTGCTTCGGAGCCATATAGAGATTTCCTCGGTTGCACACCTTGCCTTGAGTATGAGGATTGATAAAACCGGGGGTACGGTCATATAAACCTCCTCGGTGAGGTCCCCATTTAGAAAGGCATTTTTGATGTCCAATTGGTGAAGAGGCCGTCAAGTTGGACAACTAGGGAAATCGGTACCACGACGGTGTTGAGCTTTGCTACTTGGTGCAAAAGTTTCCTTATAGTCAATGCCATAAGTTTGAGTGAATCCCCTTGCTACCAATCGGCTTTATACTTGTCAATTTTACCATCGGCATTGTATTTGATAGTGAATAACCATCTGCAAGACTAACCGTTTTCATGCCTTTGGGAAGAGTTGTGAGGTCCCAAGTATGATTATCCAAGAGAGCGATCATCTCGTTTTAACGACGACCTTCCACTTATCATTTTGAAGGGCCTCCCGAATATTCCTAGGGATAGAGCGAGAGTCCGGGTCTGTGTAAACATGGCAAAGACGGAGACAACGATCATAAGATAAATAAGTATGAATAGAATGATCGGTGCATGATCTTTTCCCTTTCCTTAGAGCAATAGGTCCGTCATCTACTTCGAGACCGCCGAGAGTCGATAAGGCCGGGGTCCGGCGGACTCGGTTCGATGGTTGCCGAGGTTCGGTTCGGCGAGCTCCGGGTCGGCGGACTCGGGTCCGCGTACCGCCGAGGGTCAGTAATGTGAGTATCCGCAGGATGCTGAAGATTATGAGTCTGCTGAGGGTTAGGACTCTGTTGAGGGTAAATGGTTTGCTGAGGGAACGGACTTAGTTCAATCTCAATCAGGTTTCCATCAGTGACTGGCTCAGTAGGTTTGCTTTGTAATATGGAGTCCTTTCAAAGAATTTCACATCCATAGAATTGTAAAATTTCTTTTCGGTAGGAGAGTAACACTTGTAACCTTTCTCATCTGTGCATATCCAAGGAAAATGCACTTATGAGCTTTAGGATCAAGTTTACTTCGTGTTGAGCATGGATATAAACAAACACGGTACAACCAAAGATCTTTGGAGGCAATTGGGTAATAAGATGAGAGCGAGGAGTGTGTGGTCGGCGGGGTTTGGAGAGGAGTTTTGAAACCTAACACTCTGCCGGGAAGTCTGTTGATTAAATATGTAGCAGTCAATATAGCTTCACCCCACATGTATTTAGGAACATGTGTAGTGAACATGATTGATACGGCCATTTCCGACGGATGCTGTTCTTTCTTTCAGCAACCCCATTCTGTTGAGGTGTTTCCACACAACTACTGATATGAACAATTCCTCTGTTTGTCAAGAAGTTACTGAGGTTAGACTCATAGTATTCCAGAGCATTATCAGTCTTTAAGATCTTGATCTTAGTATCAAATTGGGTGGAGACCATGTGATAAAATTCTTGGAAGATAGGTCCAACTTCGATTTGTCTTTCATTAAGAACGACCAAGTGTTTCGGTATGATCATCAATGAAGGTTACAAACCACCTTTTTCCCGTTATACTTTTCACTCTTGAGGGTCCCCATACATCACCGTGAATTAGGGTGAAAGGGGAAGAGGGCAAGTGAGGTAACTTAGCATACACGAGATTTGGTGAGTTTAGCAAATTGACAAATATCACATTGAAGATCATTAAGATTACATCCTTTAAACAATTCAGGGATTAAAGACTTTAAATAACCAAAACTTGGATGTCCTAGTCTATAATGCCATAACATGATATTGTCTAGGTTTTGAGTGCGGTGCCGAGGCGGTCTTCGTCTTCGCCTTTGTCTTCGACGGGGTTGATAACAAACGATCCTAAGCGAGGTTTAGCTTGCCCAATCACTTCTCGAGAAGAAAGATCCCGGAATGTACACTCGATTCTTATTAAAAACAATAGTCCAATTCGGATCTTTAGTGAGTTTACCGACGATATAAGGTTACGATCTAACTTTGGAACAAACGGGACATTCTCGTAGATATATCCGATTAGTAAGTTTAACCTTCCCAACGCCTTTTGCATAAGAAACGAGAACCATCGGCGAGTCTTAATTACGTGAATTTGGTTGCATGGCATATATTGGGTAATAAGGTTTTTATTACCGGTCATATGGGAAGAAGCCCCGAATCAACAATCCAAGTCTCATTACTAAGAGGTGAGTAAAATATACTGTTTTAGCATGAGTGGCCATTTCGAAGGGGGAGCTACCTTCCGATGCTTTGAGCAATAAAGGCTCTAAAGGCGACAAGGCGAGCATTCGGCTTCTTGTCATTCTCCTCTTCACTGATAAGTTTGCCTTGACTTTCCCTGGTTGGTTTTGAGGTTTTAGAAGGGGTAGGTTTGCCATGTAGCTTCCAACAATTGTCCTTGGTGTGATTTGTGCGTTTGCAGTGATCACAGAACAGCTTTCCAGCTTTATCAGTAGGCTTCCTGTAAGTCTCATTAACCTTCGGCGGGCGGTACCTTCGATAGGGTTGTCCGGCGGGGAGTTCGGCCGCATCACTTTCCTCCTGCTTTCCTCATGTTTGACCTCAGCAAACATGGATTTGAGATTTGGAAGAGGTTTAGTAGCAATAATTCTACCTCTGACATCATCAAGGGTAGGATTCAGTCCAGTAAGGAATTTGAATACTCTCTTTTTCTCGATAATGTCTTTAAAGAGTGCGGCATCTTTAACATCATTCCGGGGGTGAGTTTCCAACATATCTAGGTGTTGCCATGCCTTAGATAGTTGATTAAAGTATTGAGTTACGTACATATCCCCTTGTACGCAATTTTGAATCTGAGCTTCGAGTTCATAGACTTCAGATGTATTGTCCTTTTTTGAGTAAAGGTCTCTGGCATTGTCCCAGATTTCCGTAGCAGTGTCATACATCATGAAGTTCTCACGGATCTCTTTTGTCATAGACCTCGTGAGGATGGTCATGACTTGGTTATTTTCTGTGTCCCATGCTTCAAACTTGGGGTCAGTTTCAGCAGGGGCAGGTTTGGAACCGGACGGATATCCCATCTTGCCCTGGCCGGAGATATACATTTTCATAGACCTTGACCAGTAAATAATTTTCTTATTCATGTCGAGTCTTTTACAATTTTTTACAGGTGTACAAAATTTATGCACGTTTTGAGTCCACTGTGGTTGTCGACCGAGTCTGTCGAGTAATATTTCCACAATAAATAATTTTCTTATTCATGTCGAGTTTTCTCAAAAAATTCCATTCAAAAAATAAAAAATAAAAAAAAATTATTTATTCGGTCGACCGAGAGACCTCATTCGGTCGACCGAGAATTTATAACTTTTTTTATTTGTTTTGTTTTATTCTTGTTCTGTTCTGTTTACACGGTTTCTGATTTGTGTTTTTCGAGTCTGGAATTTCGCGTGTCTGTTTATCCCCGTATGTTTAAACCGTAGGTCTGATAGCGCATGGGAAACCATGTTAAAATCAGTCTACGGTCTGTTTTGTTTTTCTTCTGTTTGCAGAAACCAGGGAAGAAATAATCCAAGTCAATAATTTTTCGCGGGCGCTGAGAAAATAACCCAGCAAACATGTGGAGCTACGAATGTAAGATGGGAAAAGCAATGGAAAAAAATAACCATTAAAGCACCAAGATGGCTCCGAAAAAAATATATATTTTAAGGCTTAAATTCTTCGTGGTACAATGTTGAAGGCAAGGTACTACCCCTTTTTGCTTATGTTTTACTACCTTTTTTTTTTGAGCATAAGTTAGCCTATACATGAACCTTAGTATGAATCTTTGCCCGGAGTTGGTTTGTAAGATCAATGCTATAAGTGTGGAAGGTTTTGCCCCAAATCTGTCTCATCTAGAGGGTGTAAGGAAACATGTAGTCGTTGAAAGGAAGCAGTGAATAAAGAGTTCCTCGTAGTTCTGTTAAAATCTCTTTGTCCTATGCATGAGATTGCTTCTACTGGCCAGGGGAGCAATAAATTGTGTAGTTTAAACATTCCCAACCTAAAGAAGACGTTGAGTTTTGAGAGAACACAATCTTCCGTTTTCGTTGAGTTTTATGGTGATGGCTTCTCGGTGAACCCACCTTAAACAGAAACGAGATTACGCTTTGGGTGACAATTTAGAAATCGGAGACTCTTAGTACATGGGTTCGGAAATGGTCTAACCATGGTTGGGCGAGTTCAACCGAGCTTCGGCTCAATCGACTCCCCTCCACGTGTGATGTACGTTACAGCAGTTCAACAAGACTTAGCATAGCCGATAAGCCTTCAGGCTAAACGGGGCTTAATCTTGACGGATTGGCCTGAACTGTCACATATGTTCCAACGAATAAGACGGCGTAGGCTTGCCTACATAACCGACCTTATTCGGAGTACTTAGATTCATTGTTTCTTATTGTCAAGGCCAAAAACATAATTTTAGCCGAGTTTCTTAGAATTCACTAATTCCTAAAACGAGAGCCGAGGTAAGAGCTTTGGATAAATGGTATGGATAAATGTTGTTTCCTAGGTCTCACAACCAAGGGAAGTGTATTAATCCGCAAAAGCAACAAGCCCACCTCTTATAGTGCGCGAAGGGTCAAAGTCTGGCGATCCAAGAATGATAATTGACAAGGATAATTTTTTGGAACGTCGAGCTGAGGACTTTAAACTCATAACTACTTCTTTAAAACCCTTAGGATTTCTTTTTAGGATTTTAGGTTTTGTTTTCTTTGAGTCAAATAAAAGTAACGTGACATATGTTGAGGTTTTTTATTTTGCCGTGTTTTGATGGCCATTGGGCTAAGGATGTGCAAAACTTTTTTACTCAATATAGGCCACGTGAAATAGAGTTCCGTAGGAGAGTCGAAAATTTGCTAAAGAAAAGGAAATTTAGCAAACAACCTTAAGATGGAAGCATTAAGAGAGCTTGAGAATTATTGAAAATGTAACAGAGAATGATTGGTGCGAACAAGAACAATTTTAGTCAACTTCCAAAACCTTTTAGAATGGTGATCCAAGTGAAAATCCAAAGTGATGTGCAATTCATTTTGCAATTTTACACCTTCAAACTTTTCGATCCTCTCACCAATCTGCCCCGGAAGTTCACATTTCTAACCATTCTTTCATCGCCTCTCTTTCTTTCCATCCGTTTCGCTCTCCCACCCAATCTCAATGCCTTAACCATTTTCAACCCACCCATAAACACAATTTATTACCCGTCCTTTATCTTTTCTTCCCATCCTTATGTGTATCTTTCTCTAAACCCATCATACTCTCAACCTCCATTTTGTTTACAAAACACCTTTGTGTTGCGGAATTTGAAATATTGCTAAGCTTTAATGATAATTTTTTATCATTTTGATTTTCATGATCCTAGTTGGGGGAAATGTAGCTCTGACCCTAGCTAGATTTTAAGAGTTTTTGGTTCAATCAAAGTACAACTTATCTTTCTACCGGAAGTTTTAAATTTCACATTTTTTCCGTCTATTTTAGCATTTCTAGATGATAAGTTTTGTTCTGAACTATCACACCGATCCGACCTTGTTGATGACGGTTATGACTTTTACGTGATACATTGGGTTATTAGTAATTTCGAGGAGTAGCTACATCTCCCTAAGTTGTTGGTATCCAATGCAAGCGAGAAGTTTCTGCGCTAAGTATTTGATTTTATCTTTAGCCAATAGGTCGCATTCAATATGTTATACCTTACCAAGTTTCTCTTTTCCTGGATTGAATACCTTTTCGATCGAGTCACCCTCGTGTTTTCCCACGTCGGGTAATGCTTTTTGATCTTTGTCTTCTCCACCCGGTTTTAAGAATATTTAGGCGGTGGAGGTTGTAGATGAAGACCACCATCTTTAGTTGCTTGTTTATTTTTCTTTATATTTAGTATTTTTCTTTTTGGTTTCCTTTGTCTTTGGTTGTATAAAATAAAGTGGCTTAAAATGTTTTTCGATATTCATACCTAATTACTGCCACATTATTCTATAACTTCCATAGACGGGTGTTATTAACGGTTTCGTGGAGTTTGTCTGCTTATAAAGGTTTTCACTTGCTTCTCCACAACGTGCTGACATTTACTCCGATATTGTTCCTTTACTTGAGAGCCGTTTCCAGAGCTAAGTCTTTTTCTTAAATTCTCATTTATTTTTGTCATTGAGGACAATGCCATGTTTAAGTGGGGGTAGGAGACTTAGCCATGTTATGTTATAATTGAAAATTGAATGAAACGGCACATGATTGAAAAAATTGAATAAATACCATATTAGGTATCTCGTACCCTTAGAATTGTGAGTTCCTAGATAAGAATTGATAGGAAAGGAACCAAGTTTCATGAGTACGTGATCATTTTATACTTATGTTAAGTAAATTTAAGGATATTCATGCCCGTTTTTGCAAGTAGTTATTTATTATTCAATTACTCAATCTGTGAATCGAGTATACCGCGCAAATCATAATAACTGAAGAAATTATGTGTACATTGCATAGATGATTGGTTATGTGAACTTAGTATCAATATCTATCTGCTGATGCATTCTTATCTTTTAGCCATTAAAGCAGAGTAATAAGCTTGAGATGTACATGTGTTTTAGCAAAATGTTAGACACTCGGGCTTGTAGTAACATTACCAAAGTAGCCCCGCGCTTGTGGTAATATTCGATGCTATACATGATCTAAGATAGGGGGATACTCTAAAAATTTTCTTCCTTGAGATTGATAGTATTTGAAAAATATGAAGAATTGAAGAAATTCAACTTTTAAGAGGCTTTGAGTAGTACTTGGTCTCCAAGTCCAAAATCCCTATAGATACGCTCTTGCTTATTGCTCTAGTGCTCGACCATTGCGAGGCATAAGAAGTATGAATGCTTTGAGGTTGGTAGGTTGAGATTGCGAAGTTAGCATAAACTCGATCTTGCCACGAATATATAAAACTAAATGCACATGCACACATCACTTCGATTCATAGTCGGTAGTGAATAATGGATATCTTATGAGCATGACTAGTATGAGTTGACTTGAGTTTCTTGTGTAAGTATGATTTGACCATAGAAAATGTTGTCTTGGGGAATGACTTATTGATGCTTTGTTCGGGACGATCAAAGTCTAAGTGGGGGTAGTTGATGACGGTCAAATTATACCCGTAAATGTCATCAACATTATCCTTAAATCGAGATTAATAATGTATATTTCATATTAAATCACTCATTTATATTTATTATTTAATGTTAAGTGATTATTAATATGATATTTGGTATTTAGCTGGTTTTTATTATTAAAAGCCGATTTATTGTGCGATAAATACTGATTTTGTAGATCACGACAAATCGAGAGGATTAATGTCATTCAATCAATGGTCTCAAGATAATAGAGGAAGAAAATCAGGAGCATTAAATGAAAGATTAATCAGATCAACACGCAAGCGTGCAGTGGGGAACAAGATAGACGAGAGAAACGTTTAACACGTGCAGAAAAAGGGCTCGGTCGACCGAGCCCTATCATTCGGTCGACCGAGTGTGCCGGTTCGGTCACTTATGGGATTTTTGCGTGTATATCTTCTAGATCCTCCCTAGGTCGGTTACAACCTCTATATAAGCAGCAGCTACGAAATTTGTAAAAACACACCAACACATCCCTTCATTCTTTCTTTAATCTTACAATTCATAATACAACTTTGATACAATGTAGAATAATTTGAGGGTTTCCAGCAATTTAAGGGCTGCAATATGTAAGCCTTTATTTTCTGTTTCTTTCTTTTAAGTAATTAATCCCTCCCAATTATGCTTTATCGTTTGAATTAGTTAATCATAGCTAGATGATGTAGATCTAGGCTATGGCGTTAGAAATGGCGACTCCTTGTCTATGGGGATCCCATAACCTACGTCATACACTTAGTATTTATTCATGAATCTACTTGATTTAATTAATGCGTATCTATGTTAGTTTATATGAATACTGTGCGAATTACTTGTTTAATCGTTCGTACGATGAAACGCCGAGAGATATGTTCGGGGATGTAATCGGGGACGAAATTGATTCGGGTGACCGAATGAGTTCACTCGGTCGACCGAGCCCACTATTCGGTCGACCGAGCCTGTTTTATCCGTTAAATAGCCACGTCTTTATGGTTAGGTTAACTTAATAGAATTTATTATCTCGGTAGGTATGGCTATGGCTACGTCACTCGCTTAATTTAATTAAAACGTGTAAGAAGGAAATACCGATATAAAACTCTTAGGTAGGCTCATGAATTGATCTTCGGACGTTCAGCTTTATCTCGGTAGGTTTATATTAGGGAATTGCGTGCACCTTGTTATACGCACCTTGTTATAATTGTTAGTTGGACGAGAGTTTGAGTGATCGTAAACGCCTAGCAGACGAGGTGAGACTCCTTATAACTTGGTTAATTGTTAAAAGTCACGTGGACGAGTCAGTTTGAGTGATCGTTTTAAGGGTGTATTTCATTATTATTTTCCCCACATTTGCATAATTTATATAAGAATTAAGTAAGTGCGCCTTTAACCATGTTTATTTATCCTTTAGGAATGTTGCTAAAGAGGATAAATGAAGCTCAAGTCGAATTATGCAAGATAAAGGGAATTGTACGGTTATGATATCGGCATCCTTCCAGTGTTTCGTAAGCGTTTGTGAGTTATATCCACCGAGATGGAGGCACTTAAAACATCAAATTCCTATAAATAAAGCGGCAGCCCCAACCCTAGTTGGATACGAAGTCACGTAACAATACCACGTTGGCTAGAAACCTTGATCGACGGAGGAAGCCCATCATCAACACAACCAACTAGAGAGTTCGATGCTTTATGTTAGTGAGTTTAATTTATAGTTTTTCATCACTTTGGATGTCGTTTTGTATTGATCATGTTTTGTTGGAATTAACGATTCGATGAAACGATTTATCTATATCTATATGCTTGGATCTATGTATGAAAATATATTGGTTTAAGTCTTATTTCGTTCAAGTGATGCGATTAATTGTGTTATAAGACTCGTGATCATGTTTGGTATGTTGTTTAGTTTACTTGGAAAAGATAAACCCCTAGAATTTGGTTGAAGAAATTTAATTGAATTCGTGCTAAGTCAAGTTATTCGTTTGTTTAAAGTTTTATAAACCCTAATTTCCCGGATGACTCGTCCGTAGCCAATCTAAGATAGATACAAACGGATTGACGAAGTTAACATCCTAAGTTCTTGGGGTGTTTCGGTTATAAATTGTAAAACTAGTTTTTACCGAACAATTTATTATATAAATTATCTAGGTCCAAACGATAAAGACTATAATTGGGGAGGTTAATTACGTTGTGTCGAGTCGTGTCTTTACCTTTCTTGTCTTATGTTGGTCGTAGACCGCCTCTATGTCCTTGACATGTTTAATTAATTGTTTGTATATAAGATGATCCGCAATTGGTTCCCTGTGGGATCGACCTTGATTCACTATAGCTATACTACGATGGGCCTAGTCCTCTTGCTAGTATTGGTTTATGGTGGTCAAGTATATTATAACCTGATTGACCCCGATCAATTTCTGGGCTAGACATCTTCATGAGAGTTGTATACAATTTCATTAGCTTTAGAACCGATTTTGAATCACTCAATTTGGAGGTCTACACACAAAGTTATGGCTGTTTTTCTGAAGGTGTGTCAGCTAGGCGCACGCCTGAGAAATACTAGGCGCACGCCTAGCAGTGATTTTTGGCCAGAAGTTTCAGTACATGATTTCAACATCCTAGTCGTGCGCCTACACTTTCCTAGGCGCACGCCTAGCGTCCATAACTCATAAAACCCTATAAATACCCCCATTTTGGATCTAGATCCACACCACCTTCTTCCCCAACTCGTTTTTCATCATTTTTCTGCGTTTTTCTTAGCTTAGATTAGATTTATAGATATATTAGCTTAGTTTAGTTGTAGATTGTTGTAATCCGGAGGATCACGGTGATAGCTTGACGCGTTATTGACGGGATTTCGTTCGGTGGATCGATTTTCTACGGCCTAATATATTTGGTAATTCGTTTTCCTTTCTTGTTCTTGCTTTTAATCTTGTTTGTGTTATTTTTATTGTTGATTTCTTGTTGTTTTTGTTGATAGAATGAGTAGCTAATTTCCCGATAGTCGAGTTTTGTGATAATCGTTGAAATCGAACCCAAGCTTGTTCATGTGGTGTTCTTGATGTTTAATTGTTGACTCTCGATGTTACCGCAGTTCTAGAACTTATTCTTATCAAGTTTGTTGAATTAGCTACTCGATAATCGTATCACACGTATCATCTTTATAGATGTATTTTGCGAGAGGATACGGGAGCCGGGGTTCTAGGATCATCGTGTAAAACCGACTGAGTTGTTCAGACTCGGTTTTATTGTGAGGTTTTGTATCGACTTGTCGAGCGTTTCATGAATCGTAGACCGTGTGAGGTCAGTAAAATCCGTTGAGCGGACTGTTGAACCTGACATAGGAGGCTAGATTATTGAAATAATGTCTATTCTCAGAGCCAGGAAACGACACCCTTTGTGATATCGAGAACGTTTAGGTGAATCAAGAATACCTCGGGACTTAGCTAGGGTTTGTGAGTATTAGATTGGATCATAGCTCGGCTATCTCTTTTATATAGTTTTAGATCTTTATTTTGTATTGTATATTTAGTTGTTAGAACCGGTGATCTGACAAATCACCATGTTCAATTTTGTGTTGACCTGAACTAGGGACGAGACCGACTTTGGTACTCGACCAGATTCCCTGTGGGATACGACCTTGACTCACCAATTCTAGGCTACAGTTGACCCGGTACACTGCCGGTGAGATTGGACACTTAGAAAAGGCCGATCAAGTTTTCTGGCGCCGTTGCCGGGGAATTGGGTTGATATCTTGTAAGTTAGTTAAGTTCTTAGGATTAGGTCATTTTTTTATTTGTTTTTTTTATGTATAGTTTGTTTTATTTGTTTTTGTTGAGGTGTCACACCATTTACTTCGGTAGAGGTAGTGACTAGATACCGTGATTGTGTTCGTGTTGTTTCCCTGTTTTGCAGATAATGGATCCATACGACAATTGCGGCTCATTTCCTTACTCGTATAGGGGTTATGATTATGGTGTTATGGATTACGGAATGCAACCTTTCAATCCGTACTCCACGTGCACGTCATATGAAATCGAGTGGTGGAATACCCCAAGTTATGTTGAACAACAACTCGATACTCTTCCACCTCCGCCTCAAGAATCAGAGACTTACATGGAGGAAACGACCTATGAGGAAAATCTAGCTTCTTTACGAAGAATAGAAATTCTACTAGATCAACTGATTGAGAGGAAGTAGGCTGAGAGCAGAGAGCAAGAAAGTATGATTGAAATCACCCCGGAGGAACACTACGAGGATGGTATGACTCTTGTATCTATTGAGTCACCGTTCCGTCTTCATTTATCCCTATTGTTATATCTTCGGGGGTGCACCCTATTGAGTTTGTTGTTAATGTTGAGCCTAAATGTTCATACTTGGTGATTGAGTCGTTATTAGTTGGGACATGTTTTAGTTCGGGGAAAGCGAGTTCGTTGTTCTGTGCAACGAATTCATCGAACCAATCTTGGTGGTGGGGATTGAGCCCCATGTTTCTATTATTTCATTTCCGGGGGTGCTCAATTCCTACGATTTTTGTAAGGAGAAGCAACGGGTTGCTCTCCTTTGGTATAGCTATCCTTGACATAGTTGGGGGTAGAAAGTCGAGCCGAGGACTCTAAACTCAGAATGTGTTTTTAATGCTTTTCTTTCCCCTCGTGTTTCACTGTGTTTCTTTAGTTTCTATTTTGATACTTCGGGTAAGTTTTGTTGTAATATAACCCGAGAAAGTGTGTTTTGGGGGGTTAGTGTGGTGTTTTTGGTTTTGATGAGTTTTGGTAATCCGGGTAGTTTCATTGTGTTATACTCCATACTTGTACACCTTTGGTGTTGGTTGTGTATATTTTATAAGTACATGTACCCTGGGAGTTCATTTTATGGATGCCACATGATTGTACTCGCGTATTTTTCTGGTTGTAAGCTAACTTTTCTACCCTTATCATTCGTGTTTCATTTTAAAGTAGGGGGTAGTCAGTTTAGCTTCGATGTTTTGTTTTCATGTGGAACGAGTTATACTTAGTGATTGTTATTCCTTTAGTGTAAAATGAGTCGTTTTTAGAAATTTTGATGCCTTTGACATTGGTTTTGATACATTGAGCCTTTTGATATTGTTTTGATTGAACATATAGTGATTATATTGTTGGATCGATATAGACGCAAACACACTCTAGAAGGGGGGGTTGAATAGAGTGTGAGTGATTTTTAAACTCTTTTCGAACTTAACACAAGTACTAGTAAAACAAGTGCGGAAGCTTACTTATTCTACTATTCGCTTGTGTCATAAAAACCTATGTGATCAAACAATAAACGATATTTGAAACTAGATGTGATCAAAATGATTATCACAAGAGCAAGTTTAGCAAATTGATAACTAGATAAAATTATGTAACCAAAACAACCTGCTGTAAACTTCTTCTCTAAACAAAAGTTCAGCCAACGATAAATAACTATATAGTTAATTTAATAAACCAATACGCAGGCTGATATTTTTGGATAAAAACTTTGATTAGCCAAAATGGACTTGTAAGCAGAACTTATTACTCAACCAGCAAGATGATCAAAACTTAGATTCGGAAAGTATTCTGTCAGCTCAAAATGCAAGTCGACTTGATTTAGACTTATAGTGACGACTAAGAAGCGTCACAGAATGGTTTCCAAACAGAATCAGCAATTATGAAATATATACTATATACTAATGAAATTGCAGATTAATAAGTTACAAACTGGATACAATGGGATCAAAGGTTCAGGTTATAAATTACAGAAATTGTTATACTGGAGCAGAAAAAGTCCCAACAAGATTCTGGTACAAATAATATCAAGCAAAGTTCAATTTCAGGAGTTGAGACAAGTGTGTAAGATCATATTACAAGGTTCAGCAACAGACTGTATGACTAGAGTTATAGTCCAGAAGCAACAATGAATTACAGACCAGATTATTAGCTAATACACAGATTTTAGAGCTGTAACAACAGATGATCAATCAGAAGAAATACAGGTTTGATAATCAAGTTAGAGAGTTCTCTGTTTGATTATCAAAAGTGTATTGCAATGCTGATTACAATCTTATCAGCAGCTCTAGAGAACTAGTTCCGAAAATCTATCTAAGTACAAAAGAACTACTGAAACAGCAATACACCAAGATTGAGGCTTCAAATCAGATCAGCAAAGAATCAAAGGCTTCTACCAGTCAGATGAAGACCAAGATATAATTTACAGCAAAGCAGATAAAGCTATTAAGGATAGTTCAATAATCTGCAGAGCAGTTTTTTTTTCAAGTAGTTTCAAATTTTGCTTTCAGATGCAGCAGGAAAGATTCACAGAGTATAACAAAACAGATTGGGATTTCAGAAGCAACAGATTAAAGTTAAACAAAACTTAGTGACAGGGACTCAAACAGAATTGATCAAACAGGGATATCACACAACAAATTCAGTGAAGTGTAAGAGCAACCATAGTAGAGGTTATGTAGACAATTTTTTTGGCAAAAATGTCAGAACAGATAATATTGTTTTCATTTGACAAAATAATGGTATTGTTTTGGAGAGATTTTTTGAGATCATCTCTAACCCATTATCCCTTTTGAGAGAGGCCATGAGATAATCTTCTCCTTCAAATAATGCGTCCAACCCCTTCTTTTAGGAGAAAAGTTCATAACGCGTCATCTTTTCCACGTCTTTCTTCCATCTCTTCATTCTTCTTCTCCTCTTCATTACCAATAACAAGAAACATGGGACTACTATTACTTCCATCATATTTATAAATCTACAACAAAGAAGACATTTGGAGTTCATAGCATCAGTTAAAAAAATTGTTCAATTTTGATGCAGTTGGAGAATTTTTTTTTTTTTTTGAAACACAGTTGGAGACTTTCAACATTCAAAACTTTGTGGATATGCTTTATGATAAGAAAAAGCATCCCTTAATCATAGAGATCAGTGATTACAGATCTTGTTATTTTTTTTAATTGAGGAACAGATCTTGTTTGGAAGAAATTCGTTTCAGAAATTATATACCTCTTGTTTGGAAGTATTTGATTTTATTGGCACTATGTTTTTTTTGATGGGTTGTAGTTTGAGCTTGTTGAATTTTAATGGAGTTTTGGCATAATACCCAGAGTGGTGGTGGCTGCGGTGAAATGGGTTCTAGAAAGGAGGAGGGAAAGGGCTGGAACATTTTTTTCCACTACACCATCTTATCAATACTCTATCAATAAAATTCTATAATAAAATAATTCTACAATTTAAACCAACCAAAAGTTGCCATTTGGAAAAAAATTGTCAGAATTGAGTGCTTCATTTTGCTACTCACTACGGTTGCTCTAAGTGCAATACAAGTTGTGAAACACGGTGATAGAGATGTGTGCAAGGCAGTCAAGTAGCAGATATATTTAAAACAGAGCCGAGCACAATGGTCACAAGAGTAACAAGAATTTGAACACTTGATCTCAATGAGTTTGAGTCAGTATTGAAATTCAGTGGTGGTAACGATTAAAGGGATAAAGCAGAAAGTGAATAATCTGGCCTAATGTCACTTTGAGTTTGACCACTTACTGTCAAGAATCAATTCCTCAAGTCTTTTCCAGACAAGGCACCTTGGTGCACTTTTGAGAATGATTCTTTACAAGGGCTAATTCAAATGAACACTAGCTAGATTTTTCACACAAAAAACTAATACGGATCACATGCTTTTAATCTAGCGCTTTTAATCTAGCACACACACTTTGACACACACAAAAGGAATGCTATAAAAACTGTTAAAAAGAAAATGCTTAACGATCAATAGGAGAGGTCAACATACACAATGTCCCACCTCCAATCTTAACTCGGTAACCGACGATCGATTCAACGTCCAAGATCACGGTTCCGGTATGCCACCGACCGTGTTCTTGCAAACTTGAATCACCACTTCAAGTCCTCGGACTTCTCAAAACACAAAGGAAGGAAAAAGCTTTTGTTTTAGAAAATGTAGGACTGCAAGTGGAAAAGTTGTTATTGCAAGTCCGAATATACTAAGTATTTATAGCAAGAGAGGGTGCGAGCCCTCTCTTTGCGGTGAATAGAAATAGGCGTTGTAGATCTAGGATTCTTTCCATGTAATATCTTTTTGACATGTGACTAAAAGAGGTATCCTTGGCACACGATCACGATCAATTTGACACATTTTTATCATTTTTCCAACCAACCCTCTGTGTCAAAATGGAAGTGCTTAACCGACCGGAAAGAATCAAGATACACGGTGTTTCTAATTCTAATACCTAGATGGGGTAAATAACCGAATTAACCTACATTGGACGAATCAATTGTCACAAAGACATCGGTTCGTCATATGGGTCAATTAAACCGAGAACCCGATTTGGCTATAGATTTAGAGCCAAAGGCGAGTTATAACCAACGGGGCCAGGCACACCGACTTCAATCGATTAGGGTTTTAATAGCAAACTATCAATGAAACCGAACCCTAATTGATTGAATGAACCAATTACTCGGTCCTCATCGAGTCGAGTGACTCTCGGACTATGGTTAAACCGAAGGGACGGGGGGCAAGAGCGGGCACATGCTATTTTACCATTTCAAACCGGGTTGATATTCATAACGGGTCCGAATTGAAGAATTTCCATGCCAAGATATCAAATTCGAAGCGGTGATTCTCCAATTTAATGCATCGGATTTTGCACGATTTTTATTTGCCAAGACCAAATCAAGAACCCGATTCGAATCGGCCAAGCCTTGAATCAAAAAGCGCCAAATCAATAACCAAGCTAAGTCGGCACAGAATCGAATTCGTACCGGTATTAATAAAAGATGAAATACGATATTAACAAGGAAGGATATCACCTTGTTAAGGAAATGAGCAAAATCCATTCGAATCGAAAGTCGATGCTCGAATCGGGGTCAAAACGATGGCAATATCACATCTTTCACACTCATCCTTCTAAGGAGCGTTGATTGCGTATCTTCCAAAATCGAGCTTTAAAAGCTCGTATCGGCATCAAGATAGTGAGAAGGTCGGTCCTTTCACACCGTACCTTCAATCGACACAATAGGCAAGAAAATCGGCATAGTACAATGCTCGATATCGAATAATAAATGCGATATTAATAGGGAATCAAAGCGGATATTAACGAGAGAACAAAGCCCGAGAAAAGACTTCCCCGAAATAGATCGATCCGAAGTGTAAAGCTTCGACCTTTATCATCGAAACGCCATGCCGTCAATTTAGAAGCTAACGAATCCATCGAATTGATTGCTTCAAATCAACCTCGGCGAGCCTTTCGAATCTTAGGGATTCGGTTGCGGCAAAATAAGATTTCCAATCGAATTCGTATTTGGCAATAAGGAGAGAAACGTAACCGGTTCGAAATCGGCGAGAGCTTCACGAATTGGTCAATTCGTGTTGCTATACAACTCAAAAACTTTCCATTTGCAAGGCGATACGTAGAATCAAACTAAGAAATTGATTAAAGGACGGAATCGAGAAAATCGAAAGAGATAGAGGAGCATTGAAGGTGGTAACGAGAAAGACGGAGAAGGAGTTAATGTGTGAAGTCACTCAACGGGTAATAAGAGAAGGGTTATACGGGTGAAGTTAAAAGGACTAGATCGAGAAAAAGTTATTATGAACTTGGATGAACATTTAAATCGGGCTTGCTAGATAATTTTTCTTAATTGGATTTAAATTAAATTATTTAAATAACTAAAATAAATATACAATTAATAATATTAATTGTATAAGTATTCTAATTATTAAATAACTAATTTATCCAACAATTTCTGCAATATAAAATAGAGACAAAGATATGCAGATAAAATACAGACAAAGATATGCCATATGATGTAAGTCTATAACTTCATGGCTAAGTTAGTGTGATATAAGAGGATATAATAAAGATCACACAATATCATAACATAGTATTATAGGATCAACTTAGAGACACATATAAAAGCTTTCAACAAGGGAGACGTTACTTTTGAAAATTAATCAACATCACTTAACATAGCACAAAATACTCAACAATCTCCCCCTTTGATTCATTTTCAAAATAACAACTTTAAAGCTTTTATTAAGGGTAATTTGAAAACATGGAGAGTTACACTCCCCCTAAATATAAGCTCCCCCTTAATTAGAGCTTTTCAACATAGAATAAATTCTCGTTTAAAAGCTTTAATACTACTTTCTCCCCCTTAGTTTGAAAATTGATCAAATAAGGTTTTTAAGTCTCGGGGTTGAGAATTATAACACAAAATACTCATTTAAAAATTTAGTTTGACAAAATACTCATATAAATCTCCAAAGAGAGAGAAAAAAAAGTAAAAGGATAAAGTATAATAGACTTCCCATCTTTCGATACCGAGAGATTACGTCGTTAGGAACTTGTATCAATGAAGTATTCATTTTAAGGATTTATGAGCTTGCAAGGACAAGAATTGACTATGGTACCCTTTATACTTTGGGTCCTTGGGGGTTAGGTTGAACATTTTTCGGGACCCAAACTTTCCTAACATTGGGTTTATGTGCGAGTCTTTTTAACCCATACGGGTCTATTTGACTCGACCATAAAAACCGTAGTCGGGATAGGATAAGTAAAATGCATTAAAGGCATAAGGATCATGATACAAATGATGATGAAATGAATGATCATGATGTGATTGCCAAAAGTATTGTTTGGCAAGTCGTGGTGTGTGAAAATTTTGCCTATAAGTGTGATTAGGTGCTTGATGAATTCTAGGATCATGATATCTATATGAATTGTCGTTATGAGCATGATATCTATATGATGGTGTATGCACATTCCTATAGGCATGATTTCTAGGTGATTCATAATCAGATTGATAAGAGTAGTTCTTTGGAGTGTAGTTCTAGAACCTCTCCTATCATCTTGATATGCGTGATGTTTCTATTGTAATTATTTCTAGTGTTTGAAGTATCTTTGTGAAGTGTGTGTCTTTGAAGATGAAGCATACTTGTGTGTGTGTTTATGTGCACCATTTTGTGCCGGTGATGCATGATCAAGTGCAATGGGTCGGGGCACAAAAGTTTTCTTTTGAGACTCGGGTTCAGTGACTACAGACTCATTCAAGGATCCTTCCTTAGAAGTATCAAGAATGTGTTCAGTGTGACCCAAAGACTCTTTGGGACATGAGAGAGGAGATTCCAATCTAGCAAGATTGTTTTCAAGCTCTTGAATAGCTTGTTTTAATTTATCCCTCTCACATCGTAAAGATTCTAACTCGGTCATAATCGAAGTCTTTTGTTTCAAATCAACTTCAAAAGATTTAACCTTCAATTCAAGTTGATTTGTGGTGCTCGTTAAGGAACATATGAGATTGTCTTTCTCAACTATGTCCTTTTTGAGACCTTTATTGGTTCTAGATAGAAACTCACATCTATTTTTGAAGCCTTCACAAATCTCAATGATATCAAGAGGTTCCTCGGATTCTGAGTCGTAGCTTGATTCTGAATTTGATTCAGAATATTGTGATTGGTTGTCAGAATGTTCAGAATTTGATTTTGATTCATTGCTCGAATGCTCATCAACTTTAGCTCCAAGAGCCAGCTCATGCATAGGCTTATTAGAAGACGGTTTAGATCGAGCCAAACGTTTTACGCGGCCCATTTTGCGATTCGTATGTCAAACTTAATAATTTCGCAAAAAGCCAATCTCAAAAGTCCAAGTATATTATATCACAGAAAATTATTTATATCAAATAATTAAATATCACAAAGGGTGACAGAATAATTATAATTCAAAAAGATGTCAAGTCACAAAAAATATATATATATATGGGAAGCACGGTATAAGAAGGATACACAAAGAGGACAATTAAGCATAAAAAAGAGTTGATCACAAGAATTAATACCAAGGTTTGATCACTAGGTGACCAAGCTCCGATACCAATTGTTGGATCGATATAGACGCAAACACACTCTAGAAGGGGGGGTTGAATAGAGTGTGAGTGATTTTTAAACTCTTTTCGAACTTAACACAAGTACTAGTAAAACAAGTGCGGAAGCTTACTTATTCTACTATTCGCTTGTGTCATAAAAACCTATGTGATCAAACAATAAACGATATTTGAAACTAGATGTGATCAAAATGATTATCACAAGAGCAAGTTTAGCAAATTGATAACTAGATAAAATTATGTAACCAAAACAACCTGCTGTAAACTTCTTCTCTAAACAAAAGTTCAGCCAACGATAAATAACTATATAGTTAATTTAATAAACCAATACGCAGGCTGATATTTTTGGATAAAAACTTTGATTAGCCAAAATGGACTTGTAAGCAGAACTTATTACTCAACCAGCAAGATGATCAAAACTTAGATTCGGAAAGTATTCTGTCAGCTCAAAATGCAAGTCGACTTGATTTAGACTTATAGTGACGACTAAGAAGCGTCACAGAATGGTTTCCAAACAGAATCAGCAATTATGAAATATATACTATATACTAATGAAATTGCAGATTAATAAGTTACAAACTGGATACAATGGGATCAAAGGTTCAGGTTATAAATTACAGAAATTGTTATACTGGAGCAGAAAAAGTCCCAACAAGATTCTGGTACAAATAATATCAAGCAAAGTTCAATTTCAGGAGTTGAGACAAGTGTGTAAGATCATATTACAAGGTTCAGCAACAGACTGTATGACTAGAGTTATAGTCCAGAAGCAACAATGAATTACAGACCAGATTATTAGCTAATACACAGATTTTAGAGCTGTAACAACAGATGATCAATCAGAAGAAATACAGGTTTGATAATCAAGTTAGAGAGTTCTCTGTTTGATTATCAAAAGTGTATTGCAATGCTGATTACAATCTTATCAGCAGCTCTAGAGAACTAGTTCCGAAAATCTATCTAAGTACAAAAGAACTACTGAAACAGCAATACACCAAGATTGAGGCTTCAAATCAGATCAGCAAAGAATCAAAGGCTTCTACCAGTCAGATGAAGACCAAGATATAATTTACAGCAAAGCAGATAAAGCTATTAAGGATAGTTCAATAATCTGCAGAGCAGTTTTTTTTTCAAGTAGTTTCAAATTTTGCTTTCAGATGCAGCAGGAAAGATTCACAGAGTATAACAAAACAGATTGGGATTTCAGAAGCAACAGATTAAAGTTAAACAAAACTTAGTGACAGGGGACTCAAACAGAATTGATCAAACAGGGATATCACACAACAAATTCAGTGAAGTGTAAGTGCAATACAAGTTGTGAAACACGGTGATAGAGATGTGTGCAAGGCAGTCAAATAGCAGATATATTTAAAACAGAGCCGAGCACAATGGTCACAAGAGTAACAAGAATTTGAACACTTGATCTCAATGAGTTTGAGTCGGTATTGAAATTCGGTGGTGGTAACGATTAAAGGGATAAAGCGAAAAGTGAATAATCTGGCCTAATGTCACTTTGAGTTTGACCACTTACTTGTCAAGAATCAATTCCTCAAGTCTTTTCCGGACAAGGCACCTTGGTGCACTTTTGAGACTGATTCTTTACAAGGGCTAATTCAAATGAACACTAGCTAGATTTTTCACACAAAAAACTAATACGGATCACGGTTTTAATCTAGCGAGTTTAATCTAGCACACACACTTTGACACACACAAAAGGAATGCTATAAAAGCTGTTAAAAAGAAAATGCTTACGATCAATAGGAGAGGTCAACATACACAATGTCCCACCTCCAATCTTAACTCGGTAACCGACGCGATTCAACGTCCAAGATCACGGTTCCGGTATGCCACCGACGGCGTGTTCTTGCGGCTTGAATCACCACTTCAAGTCCTCGGACTTCTCAAAACACAAAGGAAGGAAAAAGCTTTTGTTTTAGAAAATGTAGGACTGCAAGTGGAAAAGTTGTTATTGCAAGTCCGAATATACTAAGTATTTATAGCAAGAGAGGGATGCGAGCCCTCTACGCGGTGAATAGAAATAGTTGTAGATCTAGGATTCTTTCCATGTAATATCTTTTTGACATGTGACTAAAAGAGGTATCCTTGGCACACGATCACGATCAATTTGACACATTTTTATCATTTTTCCAACCAACCCTCTCGTGTCAAAATGGAAGTGCTTAACCGATTTGGAAAGAATCAAGATACACGGTGTTTCTAATTCTAATACCTAGATGGGTAAATAACCGAATTAACCTACATTGGACGAATCAATTGTCACAAAGACATCGGTTCGTCATATGGGTCAATTAAACCGAGAACCCGATTTGGCTATAGATTTAGAGCCAAAGGCCGAGTTATAACCAACGGGATTTGGGCACACCGACTTCAATCGATTAGGGTTTTAATAGCAAACTATCAATGAAACCGAACCCTAATTGATTGAATGAACCAATTCTGGTCCTCATCGAGTCGAGTGACTCTCGGACTATGGTTAAACCGAAGGGACGAGGGGCAAGAGCGGGCACATGCTATTTTACCATTTCAAACCGGGTTGATATTCATAACGGGTCCGAATTGAAGAATTTACATGCCAAGATATCAAATTCGGAAGCGGTGATTCTCCAATTTAATGCATTGGATTTTGCACGATTTTTATTTGCCAAGACCAAATCAAGAACCCGATTCGAATCGGCCAAGCCTTGAATCAAAAAGCCGCCAAATCAATAACCAAGCTAAGTCGGCACGAGAATCGAATTCGTACCGGTATTAATAAAAGATGAAATACGATATTAACAAGGAAGGATATCACCTTGTTAAGGAAATGAGCAAAATCCATTCGAATCGGAAAGTCGATGCTCGAATCGGGGTCAAAACGATGGCAATATCACATCTTTCACACTCATCCTTCTAAGGAGCGTTGATTGCGTATCTTCCAAAATCGAGCTTTAAAAGCTCGTATCGGCATCAAGATAGTGAGAAGGTCGGTCCTTTCACACTTGTACCTTCAATCGACACAATAGGCAAGAAAATCGGCATAGTACAATGCTCAATATCGAAATAATAAATGCGATATTAATAGGGAATCAAAGCGGATATTAACATAGAACAAAGCCCGAGAAAAAGACTTCCCTGAAATAGATCGATCCGAAGTGTAAAGCTTCGACCTTTATCATCGAAACGCCATGCCGTTAATTTAGAAGCTGCGAATCCATCGAATTGATTGCTTCAAATCAACCTCGACGAGCCTTTCGAATCTTAGGGATTCGGTTGCGGCAAAATAAGATTTCCAATCGAATTCGTATTTGGCAATAAGGAGAGAAACGTAACCGGTTCGAAATCGGCGAGAGCTTCACGAATTGGTCAATTCGTGTTGCTATACAACTCAAAAACTTTCCATTTGCAAGCGATACGTAGAATCAAACTAAGAAATTGATTAAAGGACGGAATCGAAAATCGAAAGAGATAGAGGAGCATTGAAGGTGGTAACGAGAAAGACGGAGAAGGGGTTAATGTGTGAAGTCACTCGACGGGTAATAGGAGAAGGGTTATACGGGTGAAGTTAAAAGGACTAGATCGAAAAAAGTTATTATGAGCTGGATGAACATTTAAATCGGGCTTGCTAGATAATTTTTCTTAATTGGATTTAAATTAAATTATTTAAATAACTAAAATAAATATACAATTAATAATATTAATTGTATAAGTATTCTAATTATTAAATAACTAATTTATCCAACAATTTCTGCAATATAAAATAGAGACAAAGATATGCGAGATAAAATACAGACAAAGATATGCCATATGATGTAAGTCTATAACTTCATGGCTAAGTTAGTGTGATATAAGAGGATATAATAAAGATCACACAATATCATAACATAGTATTATAGGATCAACTTAGAGACACATATAAAAGCTTTCAACAAGGGAGACGTTACTTTTGAAAATTAATCAACATCACTTAACATAGCACAAAATACTCAACATATACGAATGCATTTCATTTGAGTTGGGATCTTGTATTGAGAATGGAATTGTCCTATCGCGTTAGCTTCGACTTCATGAATCACCTTGACTAGTGAACGATTATGGTAGTTATTAATGACCCGGTTACCTAGAACTTATATTAGTAACTTCGAGGCAAAATAGAAAGGTCGTCGTTGTTAGGTACGGGATGACGGTTTTGGCATTTATTTTGACCCGATCAGAGCCAAAGGCCAACCTAAACGATTAATCCACTGTTACCCCTCTAAGCCTTTTGTAGGGTTGTTAGACCGCCACCCGAACTAGCCTTTCGTGTTACTAACCCATGAAAATCGATGTCCCTAACATTATTTCGGTCTACATATCATTGACTACCTTGCAATTGAGCTTGTTCGTTCCACACATTTTTATGATGTTGCGAGGTATTGTTGAGACGTAAGTAATGGTATGGAGTCGTAATTTACGAGTTATTCGGTACGAGGAGTGTAACAATGTGTCGGTTTCGGTTTTGTTCGGAATTTTGATGTATATAAGAAGAAAAAAAAAAGAAAAAAAAAGAAAAGAAAAGAAACAAAAGTGGTAAATGTACATATTTATAGTTTGTTATAAGTCCAAAAAGTGGACTAAAGTGTTGTGTAGTATTGTATATTATGAAGTTGAGGTTAGGGTTTGGACTCCGGAGATGTAAATATTTGGAAAGATTGAAGGCAAAGTGATAACCGAGTTTTGTGTATATGTCTCGGTTTAAGCACTTTTGCACTTTCTTCTTTCTATTTTTATCGTAAATATCCTTTCGTTAGCCCTGACCCTAGCCTAACGATATAACCCTTCAAGTCCTACTCGACCGTACTAAACTTCGATTGACCTCGATCAGTGGAGACGTTTACGAAGTATAAGCCTATGGTGTAGCCTCGGTACATTATACGTCTATAATCTAAACTGGTCATTGGTGATAAATGTTGAAGAATCTATTCACACACACACACACATTCTTTTCTCAATGCAAGGTAGAACTTAAATCATATGCATTTGTGTCAATTACTTGTGTTTTACCATTTCAATTCTTATAGACTAAATGTATGATTTCGATGTTGACTCCATCTTTATTTTTGAATCGCTCATCTTTGCTCGAGGGCGAGCAAAAGCTAAGTAAGGGGTAGTTGATGAGAGTCAAATTGGCTATCATTGACTATGTAATTATACCCCGTTTATACCTCGTTTTATATGTTTCCGGAGACATTTGATTGTATTTTGATGTATTTTACACCTTGGTTATCATTTCGAGACCTACGACGAAAAGTCCGGAAATTTCACTATTTTTCGGTGTTTTAATACATTCTCGGTCACCCTAGTGTCCTGTAGGGATTACGTGTGGTATTTGTTGTGATCTTGTACAGGTATTAGGTGTTCGAGAAGGCCGGAATGCGAGTTACGAGGATTGGAACGTGTGCCCGAAGCTTAAACGTTCAAACGGATCAAAACGCGGTGGTACTATTACCATACCTTACATTGATCTGCATTTTGATCTACCTTAGAGACATTTTCTGGACTGGACATCTTCATGAAAGTTGTAGACAATTTCATTAGCTTTCCAACGGATTTTAAATCACTTGATTTGGAGGTATACACACAAAGTTATGGCTGTTTTTCTGAAAGTGTGTCAGCTAGGCGCGCGCCTGAGAAATGCTAGGCGCACGCCTAGCAGTGAATTCTGGCAAGAAGTTTCAGTACGTGATTTCAACATCCTAGGCGTGCGCCTACACTTTCCTAGGTGCATGCCTAGCGTCCAGAACTCATAAAACACTATAAATACCCCAATTTTGGATCTAGATCCACACCACCTTCTTCCCGAACTCGTTTTTCATCATTTTTCTGCGTTTTTCTTAGCTTAGATTAGATTTATAGATATATTAGCTTAGTTTAGTTATAGATTGTTGTAATCCGGAGGATCTCGGTGATAGCTTGACGCGTTATTGACGGGATTTCGTTCGGTGGATCGATTTTCTACGGCCTAATATATTTGGTAATTCGTTTTCCTTTCTTGTTCTTGCTTTTAATCTTGTTTATGTTATTTTTATTGTTGATTTCTTGTTGTTTTTGTTGATAGAATGAGTAGCTAATTTCCCGATAGTCGAGTTATGTGATAATCGTTGAAATCGAACCCAAGCTTGTTCATGGGGTGTTCTTGATGTTTAATTGTTGACTCTCGATGTTACCGTAGTTCTATAACTTATTCTTATCACGTTTGTTGAATTAGCTACTCGATAATCGTATCACACATATCGTCTTTATAGATGTATTTTGCGAGAGGATACGGGAGCCGGGGTTCTAGGATCACTGTGTAAAACCGACTGAGTTGTTTAGAATCGGTTTCGTTGTGCGGTTTTGTATCGACTTGTCGAGCGTTTCATGAATCGTAGACCGTGTGAGGTCAGTTAAATCCGTTGATCAGACTGTTGAACCTGACATAGGAGGGTAGATTATTGAAATAATGTCTATTCTCAGAGCCAGGAAACGACACCCTTTGTGACATCGAGAACGTTTCGGTGAATCAAGAATACCTCGGGAATTAGCTAGGGTTTGTGAGTATTAGATTGGATCATAGCTCGGCTATCTCTTTTATATAGTTTTAGATCTTTATTTTGTTTTGTATATTTAGTTGTTAGAACCGCTGATCTGACAAATCACCATGTTCAAATTTGTATTGACCTGAACTAGGGACGAGACCGACTTTGGTACTCGACCAGATTCCCTGTGGAATACGACATTGACTCACCAATTCTAGGCTACAGTTGACCCGGTACACTTCCAGTGAGATTGGACACTTAGAAAAGGCCGATCAGGCACACACCGAAACTCACTGAGCTATCTTTAGCTCACACGTTTGTGAAATCTTTTTTTAGGTATCGAAAAGGACACCAAAGTGGTGAGGTGAGTGGGGTAACCTTGGAGGCAGTTCTTGGAGAGGGAATTGATGAGGAGTTTAATGTTGACATGGCAGCTTAGTTAACGCTCAAGTTTTGTTTTAGCTTGTTTTAAATAGTGGATTGTTCGATGTAATAAAGTTTAAACGATGTTCTTCTCTTTTCTTTGGCGACGTTTGAATAAAGTACTAGTTCCCTCAATAGTTTCTTCTGGAGTTTTAGTACCTGGGTGGTGGATCGCCGGCTTGTCCCTTGTTAGACCCCAGTGGACCCTAAGGGTCGGGGATAGGCCTATTACAGTTGGTATCAGAGAAATGTTAGGTTGAGGTGTTAGATAAGGATCTATTACGGACTTGATTGTAGATGAGGGAACTTAGGAAGCAATATGGGGGTTAGAAGAGGGGTTGCGATGGCAATACCCACGTCTCTTAGAAGGTGTGAATTTCAAGGACTTTTTTTTAAGGGAGGGAGAGTTGTAACACCCCAAAATATTAGGTTGTTAACGAGACGTACCTTATAGTATTATATTGGTTTCGTAAGCATTAGCGGGGAATAACATAAAATGGAAATGTGTATTTAATGGAAACTTATTATATTTTTTTTTTCTTTGATGAATTAATACATAAAATAATAATAATAATGGCCAGCTTCTACATTATTATTATTATTATTATTATTATTATTATTATTATTATTATTGTACAACAAGCATCGGGGTTTCAACATTTTTATATCTATATTTGTAATTTTTTTTTCTTATAGTCCATGTTATATCCTTCAACTTACTGAATTAACACCCCTTTGAAAAATGACCAATTTTTTATTATCATATATATATATATATATATATAGAAAACCATGGAGATAATGCTTATAGTCCTAGTTGGCATATGATAGATGCAAATCCCCATCAGTGTGCCTCATTAGTTTAGATTCTTAGAAAATACTATCTCAACAAATTACATCTACATTTTAGATGATAAAATTTAGGTTGTTACAAAAAAAATTAAAAGTTTAAATTTAAATTTTCATCTTATCTATTATCAATAGTAAGGTTTTAACACAATAAATAGAGAAGGGTGTGAGTCTCAAATCATTAAGCCAGAAGAAGGGAGCATTACAGTAGTTTTTGACATCAAATCATAGTGCTGTGAGTTTCATTTTAATTTTTTTTTTACGGCGTCCCTTTTTTATGCTTTATATCTTGCTTGACACCACCCTGTTGCTATGTGCTAAAGAAAATCAAAACTCTTTCGAAATTAATAGAAGACTGAAAGTGTTTTTCTGATTGATTAATTGATACAGTTGTGCTCCTTTATATAGGAGAGAAATCCCAATACACATAAAAGTACTATTATTTATTAGCAATATACACACATTAATGGTATATTTTACATTTTAGTTACAATATAATTATATATTCTTTAATTATTACGTATTAATTACAGAATAATTATACATTCTGTAATTAATATGTGTATATTGCTAATATTATTTATTTGAATAAATTATGATAAACACTATATTTTAAATTTAATCAAATTTATCTTCATATAACAACTTTATCTCTTCTTTTCACTCCATCTGTTTATCTCTTGTGGCTTTATCTTCTAATACCTTCCCTCAAACGAGGCCGGGTTTGGAGACTGAGTTTGTCTTGGCATAATTTGGAGGGCTTCTCCACTCCGGTAGGTCTTCCGGAGTCCATTAGTATTAATGTTTGGAAGGCATCTCCACTCCGGTGATTTTTCCGGAGTCCATAGTTGTGATATTTTGGAGGGCATCTCCACTCCGGAGGCTCTTTTGGCTCTTCCGAACTCCATTAGTTGGGATAGTTGGGATATCCGGCGCACGTCTTTTTTCGGCTCTTCCGGAGTCTATTAGTCTGTTGTATTGAAAAACTGATAGGTTGATTCTGATTTCGGCCTCCAAAAAATCTACAAAGTGGATCTACAACATACCTGAATTGAGATGAAAAAAGATTGATCCCCGCACTTCTTTCTTTTAACTGGCAAGATAGAGCATACGTCTACCAGTATAAATTCTACACCCCAACCACCGACGTCAGAATGCCAAAAAGAAAAATATTGTTGCTATATTTAAGATTATTTTTACGGAAAGAGAAAAAAAAAAAAAAAAACTTGAAGCATATATATTAGTGAAATTTTAAAATACAACCGTTGTATGAAGGTTTTACCAAGTGGCATACATTACAACCACTCATTTCTAACCTCTCACACACGATAAAAGTGTATTATGTGAGAGAGAGTAAAAATGAGAGGCTCTAATGTATGCCACTTGATATAACCTTGCTACAACCGTTGCACCATAAAATCTCTCAATATATTATCAATGGATGCATATGATGAAATTGGTTTGATGGATTCATGGGTTGATTGGGTTTTATGGGGGATTTTTTTTGTATGGAGTTGTTAAAGAGGCTCCATTGATTTGGTGGACAATGAAAGGCCGGTAGTGATTTGGCAGAGAAGAATGAAACTGGATTGATCAGCAACCATGGTGAAATTGTTTAACGGTGGAAGAAAGATGATTGGGAAAGATCGGGTAACAGCGGAAGAAAGATCGGGCGAGGGTTCACCAATGTTAAGGCAATCGAACTTCCGCCCCTGGCTCTGATACCACAAAGAAAATCAAAACTCTTTCGAAAATAATAGAAGACTGAAACCGTTTTTCTAATTGATTAATTGATACAGTAATGCTCCTTTATATATGAGAGAAATCCCAATACACATAAAAGTACTATTTTTTTATTAGCAATACACACACATTAATGATATATTTTACGTATTTGTTACAATATAATTATATATTCTGTAATTATTACGTATTAATTACAGAATAATTATACATTCTGTAATTAATATGTGTATATTGCTAATATTGTTTATTTGAATAAATTATGATAAACATTATATTTTAAATTTAATCAAATTTATCTTCATATAACAACTTTATCTCTTCTTTTGACAAATATCACAACTATGGAGTCCGAAAAAACAACCGGAGTGGAGATGTCTTCCGAAACATCAAAACTATGGACTTCGGAAGAACAACTGGAGTGGAGATGCCCTCCAAAACATCACAATTATGAACTTCGGAAGAACATCCAGAGTGGAGATGCCCTCCAAAACATCAAACTAAGGACTCCGAATGAACCGTCGGAGTGGAGATGCCCTTCAAATTATGCCAAAACAAACTCGGCCTCCAAACCCGGCCTCGTTTGAGGGAGAGTGATAGAAGACAAAATTTGAAGATACAGTTGACCACACTATTAATGCAGAATAATTCTTATGATTAATGTTGAATGATTCTTATGATTGTATTTTGATTACATACGATCTCTGTAATAAATGTAGCTTAGAGGCTAAGTAGTATAAACCTATAAATTCTCTATTGTATCAATGGAAACAATGAAAATTTAAAAAAAACAACATTTCAGAGTCTATTCCAGTATTTTGATTTTCTTTATGTGCCACCCCCAAATCCTAAGCATTAAATGCATCTGCCCATATATTTATACATATCCCTAGGTTTTTGGTCATTCCTGGGAAAGTAGCAGTAGGTTCCCAACTTGTTGAAATTTTAGTAATATTATGAATTGTAAGTTGATTGTGAAGTGGTTTCATGGTACTAGCTTTATGGATCGACTATTTTTTTTTATATAACATCAATGCTTTATGTGTGTGTGTCTCTCTCTCTCTCTATATATATCTCTCTCTCTCTATATATATATATATATATATATATATATATATATGTATGTACTAATAATAACAATAATAAATTAAAATAGTGATACTCGCGATGGATGCTTATTTTTCTATGTCAATCCGGTCAATTCAATGTGAGTTTTATTTTCGATACAAGCAACGGTGTGTATTTTATCAAACGATTATTTTTATGGTTGTATTTTATAAAAGCTATTGTGTATATTTTTTTTTTTTTTCCAACTTGTTTTCATTATAGTTCTCATATATATGTATATACATACACACGTTGGTCATTTAGTGAGCTCTTGTGTATTTTGAACATACTATAACCACTTGTATTACTAGTATGAGAGTTGATTTAGTCATATGTGTTTTATTTATTTATTTATCAATTCATGTTTTCAGAACGTTTCCTTTATATATATTTAGGTCATGTTTTGTTTCTTCCCTTTATATATATATATATATATATATATATATATATATATATATATATATATATATATATATATATATATATATGATATGTATTACTAACTCCCATTTGAATAACAAATGTCATGACAGTCTTATAAAATTTGGTTTGACATACACCGGTCACCTGAAAATTAATGAAAATGTCATCATGGTAATCAATTCTTGTTCTTGCTTGAATAGAATTGCGTGTGAAGTGTAAAACTCTTAGCGACTATGTGAGTTGGGTTATTGCACCGCAGAACGTCCAATCACCGGTCTCGGGGCCTTTTGACTTCTGCTTATCGACAGTCCTAGAGTGGTGGTACCAAAATTTTCCCCAATGTCCCATGTGCATGGTCGGGAATGCAAGGGCTGACGGCTATGTCATGGTTCAGAGGGCAGTGAGGTCGGTTGGAGCCCTTTGGGAGGTTCACTTGGCGAAGGCTTGGAATCCATTCCCCTTACAATCGGCCGGAATTGTCCGGCAATAGGTTGCTTGCTTGTGAAGTGCGGTAGAGAAACATGTTGGAGTTGGTTGGTAATGACTCATCGACTAAGCCAAGTCGGTGTCAAGCGAATTAATAGACTTAAATTCAATAAATTACTTGACAGTTATATCCTTTGCAAATTATCATGTTTTTTTTTTTTTTTGCAGTGTTATTACTACTATTATATGCAGGGTAAGGGAAAGCCTTCTATAGTAACATTTTAACGGTTTCATAACTATTATTTTTGTATATAAAGATTCACGGGAACACCGGAACTCACTGGGCTACTTTAGCTCACACGTTTGTGAAATCTTTTTTTTAGGTATCGAAAAGGACACCAAAGTGGTGAGGTGAGCGGCGTAACCTTGGAGGCTGTTCTTGGAGAGGGAATTGATGAGGAATTTAATGTTGAAATGGCAGCTTAGTTATCGCTCAAGTTTTGTTTAGCTTGTTTTAAATAGTGGATTGTTCGATGTAATAAAGTTTAAACGATGTTCTTCTCTTTTCTTTGGTGGCATTTGAATAAAGTACTAGTTCCCTCAGTAGTTTCTTCTAGAGTTTTAGTACTTGGGCGGTGGATCGCCGGCTTGTCCCTTGTTAGACCCAGTGGACCTATGGGTCGGGGATAGGCCTATTACATAGGTGCCCCTCATGACAGTGTTGGCCCAAATCCCTTGTCCCATTCTCAGCTTCCACTAGAGTTTACATAAGAATGCCTGTTGAAGAATGTGCAAATTTCTGGTACCAAACTCATTCTCATTGGTGGGGAAACAAACATCTTCCCAACATCTCCAGATATGTCTTTTTGATTTTTTCTGTGTCTAACCAAAGAAAGTGTGATTGGATATACTCAATTCTTTTAAACATAGTGGCAGGCATTTTAAGGGCAGCAAGGATGTGTATAGGAATATAAGATAAAACAGGCTTAATAGGAATAAGTCTCCCCCAGCAGAGAGGAATTTGGCATACCAATCCTGAAGCTTGTGCTCTAATTTTTGAATAAGAGGAATGAAATAATAGTGCTTAGGCTTACCCACATAAATTAGACATCCTAGGTATGTAAAAGGAAAAAAAAATCTTTTTTCATACTAGTAATAGTCTTTACCATATCTACAGTGCGGGGGCTAGCATGCTTTGAGATGAAAAGGGAACTCTTAGTAGCATTAATCTGTTGCCCAGATGCAAGCTCATACTGATGTAAAAAAGTAAAAAGATTTGTGGGGGATTTTTTTGTGGCCCTAGCAAAGACTATCAAGTCATCAGCATACATACAATGGGTGACATGGATGAAACCTCTAGGAGTAGCATAACGTTCAACATGTGTTTGAAAAATATGTTTGAGGTCTCTTGTAAGGGATTCAGAAACAAGGAAGAAAAGGTATGGGAGATGGGATCACCCTACTAAATGCCCCAGGTATTCAAAAACAAACCGTCAGGAGCACCATTTATCAAAATAGAGAACCAACTAAAAGCCAAATTATTCATAATAAGCCTAACAAAAAGCTCAGAGAAACCAAATTTTAACAAAAGAGTTTTATAAAAAAGGCTAGGAAACTCTGTCAAAGGCCTTGGTGACATCAAATTTGAAGATGATCTTATGGCCCCTAGCTTTTTTGTGCACAAACTAAACCAATTCTGGAACAAAAATCATCTGTAGAAATTCTATTTAGAGGCGGTACAACCATCATCTCCACCATTGATCATGGTGTATGATCTGATGATTAGGATGTAGACCATTATGATCAAGGGTGTAGATGATGGTTGTGTCGTCTGTTGTATGTGTCCATATCATTACTATTCTATTTAAACCAATTTTTTTTTTTGAAGGGGAGCCTATATAAACAAGAGGAATGAAGGAGAATGACATAAATATTTCATCAATTGAGTAGAATGACAGTCTTTTGAAACTTTTGCACAAAGGACAAAACTATTTATTCACTGTCGAAATTCACTTGTGTTCGAAATTCACTGTTTAAATTCACTGCCGAAATTCACTGTCGAAATTCACTAATTTTCAAAATTCATTGTCGAAAGTCATTGATTTTCAGGATTCACTATCGAAATTCACTGATTTCAGGATTTACTGGGGAAATTCACTTATTTTCGAAATTCACTATTTGTCATTCTCGCTATAAAAATTATGCAGTTGTCCTTCTCCCTATAAAAAATATGTAGCTGTCCTGATACTTAAAAATATTCCAGATTGTGTCATTATTCCTAATTTCCCATATAAACAATTGCCCCGGAAATCAATCAACGCTTAAACCCTGCTGCTGGTGTTGTACTAAACCCTTTCTCAACCAAGTTGAAAATTGCCCTAATTTGTGCTGAATTCTACCCCAAATGATTATGCGTAGAGGCATTCGCGTAAAAAATCTCCAAACAATCATAAACCCTACCCGAAACCCAGTTGCATCTGCCCATTTGATCGCTTCAAGCCCTTTTCAATCTTCCCTCCATTCTTCAATCAGACACACACCCTTTTCTGTTTCAGCATCTATCTTGGCAGAAGAAGCAGCTGAACCCCAAAAGTCACCAAACACCGAGAGGAAAAAGAAACCTTTGAATGTGTATTTCAAAGAAGCCGTTGGTCTGCTGGAGAAGTCCGAAATCACTGAAAGCGACTGCAAAGGTGAAAACGCGAAATTGAAGAAGAAATTGAAGAAATTGGAGGAGGCATTGAGGAGCTTGGATGAGAAAAGGAAGGATGGGAAGGAAGAAAAGGAGAATAAGAAGAAAAATAAAGTGAAAAATGAGGCAAAACCTGCGGTTTCATTATCTGGATTGTTTGGCCAGACGAGTGAATCAGTTGTGTCACCAAAAGCAATGGATTCTACATTGTTGAAAAATGAAAATCCGGAGGTTTTTAAAAAGATTTCTCCTGATATGGAAGTGTTTTTGAAGTATCTATATGAAAAAGGGTACTTTAAGGGATCAAATTTCTTGCCCAGAAAGGGGTTCGATATCACTTGTTTTGAGAATAGCTATGCTCGGGATTTTGTCAAGCACGCTGCTCAGCAGTTTGGGAAGGATAAGCAGGAGATTGCTAAGTAAGAATTATTCCTTATTTTATCTTTTTTTTTTCGTATATAAGAATGCTTGTGATCTTATTTGCAGAAACATGAAGTCAGTGACTCTTGTTGTAGAGTTGTAGTGCTATCCATAAATAAACCTTGTTACGGGTGTTTTCTCCTTAGAACCTTTAATCTGTTTTTCTTGAGCCTTTAATGTGTTTTTAAAATTGGGGGTTGAATCGATTTCTTGTTAAGAATTTTCGAACGTAGGCTATATTTGTTTTGCTTGTCATTGAAAGCCATGTCTACTGCTGTTTAACTAATAGCGGATAATTGTGGGTTGAAGAAGGAACAATCCTTATTGGTTAAGCTTAGCTTAATATGACAGGAGTGTTTCAAATCCCTCTTACTATCAGTGATATGGTTGAAGGGGGTATGTTTTAAGCTTAATTTTATGTTGCCTCTTATTTTTGTTTTGCACGTAATTGTTTCTCCATTGCTCGAGTTTGCTGGTTCGTCTGAGAAATTGTTATGCTATGATGTGTGAGTGAAGAAATTTTTTCTTGACCTTTGTGTTTGAGTTGTATCATGTGCTTTATGACAGTTTTAGCTGCTGAAATGCTATCACAACGCCTATTTCCTGCTATAAAACTTTTCGTACATAGTAATAAATTGGGACTCGTTATCTGTTCACATCGACACTTGAATGTAAACTTGCTCAATAGAAGATGAAATTTTCTTTGGAAGTTCTGTGCATGCTCTGTTGCTTCAAATCCTTTTGGTTTTGTGAAATGTTTTATCTCATTGCCTCGTTTACTCAAAAAAAGAAAATATTGCATTTGTTTCCCCCAGATGGTTATCAGGGAGTGATTTGAAACAAATTGCTCTTTTTGGATGCCCCAACCTGAGCAAAGCAGGCATTTTTGCTGCTAAAAGATTGCGAACATTCTTCAATATTCAAGAAAACTTTGTGAGTAATTTCTTCACGTGAATTTCTTTTTGTTTCATCTGTTAACTAAATTTAATGGAATATAAGCATCTTGAATTTGCTTCTGAGTCTTATATTATACATGATCAGGTTTGCAGCAAATGCTCTATGAAACCATCTTGCAGCTTCTTCAATCAAAGTGTCTGGAAAAGTGATACGAAGAACTTGAACTTGGCTAGTGTAATGAAAGTACTTACTCTCTATGCTTTAGAAACAGGGCCTGAACAGCTGGTCGTGCCGGAGGAAATCAAGTCTTGTATCAACCGGTTACTGAAAGAGGTCACTCGTCTCAGTGAAACAGTGCCATCAGGAGATAGCATGCAGTAGTTTTTTCGGCAAGGGCTCTTTTAATACATCACACCCAACTTACATAGTGAGAATGGTCTTTATTCTTTGACTTTTAAAGGTCGATTTGAAAATCAGTGTTGTGTTGTCACGGTAAGTTGGTTGTGGTGCCTATTAAGGGGTACCTTTTGTCAAATTATTCGTAAAGAATCATGCCGAGCTGCAAATCAGACAGAGGAAAGGTGACACTGAATTTCAAAATTGGTGTCATAATAATATTATATAAGGGTTGTTATTGCTCTTTTTGCATAAGAACTCTGTGTTTGCTTGCAGTTGGCTGCTTTTGCTTATGAGGAAGAGGCTTATGGGAGCCAATGAATAAAGACTGGGAGGTTTGGCACATGGAAACTGATCCCAGTTTACATTACATTTAAGTTGATGTGTCATTATAGAGCCCTGAATTTGTAAAACATCTACATGCTTGAGTAAGTGACTGGAACCCGGTTGTATTGTAATTAATGTTATTTTTAGTTAACACCTATTTGTCCGATTTTGAAAGGAAATGTCTTTTCGTACAACCATTTGTCTTGTTGCACAGTAATTAATTTTCAGTTTTGTCATTATTTTTTTTTCATTTACGTGCCTATATTCTGACCGAAGTTTGGTCAGAATGTGAAACATTATACAGTATAACCTCGATAAATGAATACTCTTAGGACCGGAGATAATTATTCATTTGGTGAGGTTATTCATTTATCGAACCTTTATTCAGCCCTTTTGCGCCCAAGTCGGGACCGGAGAAAATTATTCATTTGGCGAGGTTATTTATTTATCGAATATTCATTTACCGGAGAGACTTTATGGTGCAACGGTTGTAAGAAGGTTGTACCAAGTGGCATACATTAGAGCCTCTCATTTTTACTCTCTTTCACATAATACACTTTTATCGTGTGTGAGAGGTTAGAAATGAATGGTTGTAATGTATGCCACTTGGTACAATCTTGCTACAACGGTTGTATTATAAAATTTGTCATCTAAAAATCTCTACAACAACATCCATGTCCTTATCCCTATAACATTTCAAATAATATTAAATAATGCACATTCTACCTCACAATCCTATTTATACACATTAAGTATTTATTATTTCACTCAAGCAGCATCCCTATACATATCACTATAATTTTTAATAATTAATTATGTTTAGGGTGTGAATAGTGCATCCCCACAAATAGGGATGCACTGTCCATATCCCTAAAAATAAATAGGGATATAGACTCTGTTGTGGAAGCTATTTTGGGGTAAACTCTATTTTTTATCTTCATTTTAAGTTTTGGGGTAAACTCTATTTTTTATCTTCATTTTAAGGATATGACACCATATAGAGCTTCTGCTGGGAGTGCCCTAAAAAGGTCTGATATGTCTTCGAAAATTTCATAGCGCAATGGTTATATTCTGACCTTATGGATTGAGAGATTTGGTTTTGACAATAATACGCCTGCTGACGGAACTAATAAATTCGCTGTCTACCACCAGCCACTTCAATGTAGAAGGGTCTTCAAATGGGGAAAAGATCCCCAACGGTGCATCATCAACAAATGCATCAACAAGTGCATCAAAACGGTGTCGTTTTGATCTAAAACGACACCGTCTCGATATGATTAAAAAAAAAAAAAAAAAAACACACAGTTGAAACGGTGGCGTTTCGGGTCGAAACGACACCGTTTCGCTGCACCTCGACTTGAACAGCTCCATTTGTACCGGCGGGGATCGAGCTCCCTTCAAATGAAGGCGTCTTGCTAGCCAATTTTTGTTGTTTTGCTTCTACCAACAAGAGCGAGGGTAACCACGATGCAATACTAACACACACTTCTTTTTTTTTTTTTTTTTTTTTTTTTTTTTTTCAGATTCACCTTTTTAACACTCTATAAAATAAACAACTACAATAATTCTCCCTATATTTTTTTTGAGTGGCTAATACTCCCTATATAATTCCCTAAAATTACATTTTTCTCTCACATCTCAACTAACTAATTTAACTACCAACATATTTTCCCTCCTTTTCATACTTTTTTTTTTACAAAAATCGGAATGAAGTATTTAATACTTACAAAGTAAGATTTTAACATGTCGTATCCTTGTAAAACCAATTGTAGTATACGTACAAAAAGAATGTCATACGTTATTTTCAAAATAAATTTTTTTTTATATCTTTTGAAATTCCGTGTATTTTTGTCGAATATATCAATGTGAATGAGAATTTTTTATTAAAATATTGGTAACTTCGTTTTTCCCTCCCGTAATTATAACGACGTGAGATCTATTGATTCCTATAAGTTTCATGATCAATAATGTAAAAAAATGTGTTGTGACTGGTTTGGTGTGGAACAAACATTTTCTATTAATATCTCCCCAAATAATCCAACAACCATCTGAATTATATTCATATACATTTCACTTATTTTTAGCTATCACGTATTAAAACCATATATTTCCTGCTAAAAATAAACTACATCTTCCAAATACCACTACACACACCTCTTTCCTACTAAAAATAAAACCATATCTTTCAAAGTACCACATATTAAAACCACATCTTTCCTGCTAAAAAAAACCACATCATCCAACTACCACTACACAAACATCATTCTATTTAAACACAATTCCACCACTCCCTCAGCATACTCACTCATAGCTTGTAACACTTCTTACTATCTTCATAGGAAATCCTCCATTTTGGCCTTTCAATATGCAAAGAGACAATGAGTTTGATGCATTCCGTGAACAACGAATGCGCAACCAACAAATGCTCATGCATGTTATCGAAGCGGCCGAAGAGGTTGAGCCAGAGCCCGAGCAACCTCGGATTTGCCGGCGCACATTTATTAGCCGGGATCGGGTGAAAGCACACAACGATCTTGTCAAAAATTACTTCGCCGAAAATCCTACTTTTCTAGCTCGTATGCTCCGACGCCGGTTCAGAATGCGCTTAGAGTTGTTTCATAGGATTTGAGCAGACCTTGAGGCTGCCAAACCATATTTTCAGCAACAGTATGATTGTATCGAGAAAATTGGATTCGTCCATCCAAAAAATGGCGACTGCCTTGCGAACTCTTGCATACGGGAGCCCTATTGATCGTGAGGATGAGGCTCTTGCCAATGCGGAGACCACAGCTATAGAAACTGTTCATCTATTCTGTGAGACAATTGTTAGCATGTACTCTGAGCAATATTTGCGACCGCCAAATGAAGGCGATGTCACTCGAATTATGAAAGAAAATAAGAATCATGGTTTCCCAGGCATGATTGGTTCATTAGACTGCATGCACTGGGAGTGGCGTAACTGTCCCATGGCATGGCATGATCAGTTCACCGGCCACACTGGAAATCCAACCATGATTCTTGAAGCTGTAACAACCAAAGATCTTTGGATTTTGCATGCATTTTTCGGCACACCATGAACATACAATGATATATATGTGCTTGAACAATCCCCAACCTTTGATAGATTTATTCAATGTCAAACACCGTACACCCATTACGAAGTAAATGGCAATGTTTATTACGTGACATACTATCTGACAGATTGCATATACCCTCACTTAGCGACACTAATCCAGACCATCAAGCGGCCTCGGAGTGAGATCTACGGATCAGATCCGTAATTCACGGATGTAATTACGGAAATTAAATGCAGAAATAAACAACTCGGAAATAAAATTTAATTTTATTATGTAGATCCCAACGTAATTTAATTCCCAACGTAAAAATTGATCCTAATCAAAAATGCCAAATATGTGTTGAAGCTAAGTTAGCTAAAGCACCGTTTCCGATAGTTGAAAGGAACACAGAACCTCTAGATTTAATTCACACTGATATATGTAACTCAAAATTTGTGCAAACTAGAGGCGGTAAAAGGTACTTTATTACTTTTATTGATGATTGTACCAGTTATTGTTATGTTTATCTGCTGAGAAGCAAAGACGTAGCTCTTGAAGCTTTTAAGGATTATAAGAATGAAGTTGAGAATCAACTTAGCTAACGGATAAAGAATGTCCGTAGTGATTTTGGTGGAGAATATGATGTACCGTATAATGAATTTTTCTCTGGCGCCAGCATCATTCATCAAACAACAGCACCATATACACCTCAATCAAACGGTATTGCTGAGCGCAAGAACCGAACTCTGAAAGAGATGATGAATGCTATGTTGATTAGTTCGGGTTTACCTCAGAACTTGTGGGGGGAAGCTACCCTCTCAGCGAATTCCATTCTTAATTCCTTCTAAGAAGAATGATGAATCCTCATATAAGTTGTGGAAGAGTCACAAGCCTAACTACAAAATCATGAAAGTGTGGGGGTGTTTGGCTAAGGTTGAAATACCTAAGCCAAAGCAAGTGAAGATAGGGCCTAAAACCAATTATTGTATATTCATTGGATATGCTCTCAATAGTAGTGCCAATCGGTTTCTGATACATAAATCGGACGTCCCTGATGTACTTGAAAATGTCATCATCGAGTCTAGGAATGCTGTGTTCTTTGAGGATATCTTTCCATGTAAGGAGAAAGAGAAACAAGAAGCAAGCGTGAGCAAGCGGACTTATGAGTCGGAAGAAGATGGTGATCGTCAAGAACTTTCGGAACCTCATTATAGTAAGAGGGCTAGGACTTCCAAGTCCTTTGGTCCTGATTTTCTGACCTATATGGTAGAAAACGAACCTAGGACATATGCTGAGGCAATGTCTACACCAGAAGCTCCTATCTAGAAAGAAGCTATAAACAGTGAAATAGATTCTATAATGTAAAACCACACTTGGGAGTTGGCCGGGAATAAACCACACGGGTGCAAGTTGATCATCAAGAAAAAGTTAAAGGTTGATGGTTCTATTGATAAGTACAAGGCTAGGTTGGTGGCCCAAGGGTTCTGATGGAAGGAAGGCATTGACTTTTTTGATACCTACTCACCAGTAACGAGAATCACTTCTATAAGGGTTCTCATTGCTATAGCTGCAGTCAAAAACCTGGAAATCCATCAAATGGATGTGAAGACTGCCTTCTTGAATGGTGAGTTGGAAGAAAAGATTTACATTAAACATCCCGATGGGTTTGTTGTTCTAGGGCAAGAGAGTAAGGTGTGTAGACTCGTTAAGTCTTTGTATGGGCTTAAACAAGCACCAAAACAGTCGCACTTACATATGTGACCTCCTATCAAGGGTATTCTGCCCTACCCCACTTGAATATCAAGATATAGGAATCATTAAAAGCTTCACTTAACCTCACACTCTCCGCAGACATCACTTTTATTCACCAATTTTTACGTTGGTGATATTGTCGTGTGTGGAGTGATTTCAGAACAGATCCATAATTCACGGATGTAATTACGGAAATTAAATGCAGAAATAAACAACTCTGAAATAAAATTTAATTTTATTATGTAAATCTAACAAACTAAAGCAATTACGGCGTAGATCTATAAATTAACACAACTATAGTATAGATCTAATAAAATAAATCTATTACAACGTAGATCTAAAAATTAAAACTATCACAGTGCAGATCTGACTTGAAAGTAAAAGAAAGTAAAGTACGATGCATAAATAAATGACAAACCGATGCGAGTATAGTACTCTTTCCTTAAGACAAATTGCTCCGGTATGGTGCCCACGGTAGTAGCAACTGCCTCCCAAGATACAACGGCTTACGTCTTGGATTGAGAGGCACTTCAACAATCCAAGCTCCGACGAACTTACAGAGTGTTCCGACTTCTCTTCGACTCAAGAACTAGATTATATGCTCGACCCTTTTAGTAGTGGAAGACATAAAGGAAAACTGAATGCGTGAATCACTATCCATGGGGTTGTTTATATAGTGGAGATGAGGAGGTACCGCTCGAATATCATTGGCCGAATTACATCATAAGAGTCGGCCAACTTTTCCCTTTGGAAAAGTTACCCTAGCCGACTCTTGATCAATCACTTGATTAAAACATTAACCGACTTAATCCTCGCTTTTGATTGGTCGGATGACATGTCATCTAAATTCTGATTGGTCGAATGACTCATTTATGACACGGCTTGCTCGATTTTCCATCAAGGAAATAAATCTCGGCCAAAAATTATTCAGCACATGTTAATTAAGTCTGGCCGACTTAATTACTTCGTGCACTATTCTGGAACCTTCCAACCGCATCACGATTAATAATTATTTTCTGGTTAATATCAAAAGAAATTTTGTCCAAAAAATTATTAGTATCACCCGAGCTGAGCCGAGCCGAGCCGGACGGCGGAGGCAACGGCGCGCGCGCGCGTGTGGAATTATCTAGGTCCTCCTTAATGCACAAAAGTGCCTTGCCCCTTGGGGCACATCTATAATAGCATACACTAGCTCTTTATATATAGAGCTCAAGTCTCTCAAACTTCCAATGTGGGAGATTGAGTTGAGGTTCTCCCTTCAACTCTTATCTCTAACACATTTTCAACCAACTTTAGGCATGAATTTCTCATTCATCTGATATCCGAATCGAGTGATTCCAAATCCAAACATTATCTACTCCATGAGTAGAATTTTTAGACGTAATAAGCTCCCGATGAATTACACCAGAGCGTATCCGAAAATCGTGCTAAATTTGACCACTTTACCCCCATTTCATGGGATATCTCCAACAATCCCCCACATGAATGAAAATTAATGCAAATGCAAATGCAGACTCTGAAGAAAAGTTAGACGGAAAAATATTGCATCAGGAGATGTAGCTTATGGCCTTGAACCTGCCTTAGTGAAGTACCATCGGATTTACTCGGCTAATCAGTGAACTAGGTCTTGAAATGTTCAGCCTTTAGTGTAAACCAAGACAATAGCACTCACACAATATTTCCCCTAGCACCTTGCTGGATTTACAGAAACCCGAATCCGGATCCGATCCATAATTGGATCGTCAGATCTGATTCACAGCACCGATCGAGACGCTCGATCTTGCACAGCGGAAGCTACGAATTAAATTCGTTTTTTGATTTGACCATGATCTGATTTACATAATAAATTAACATAACTACGAGAAGGTTAGTAGATTTACCCAACCGAAGAGAAGCCGTGATCTTCCAGAATGTATCTCCAAGCGACGACTGGTGGACGTCGATCCTCGTAATAGAACCTCCTCGAATATGCTCCAAGAAAACTCCTAGATTTTTCTCCTCCCAATGGCTAGAACAAGAAACTAATTTTTCTCTTCTTTTTATTATGTGTGGTGCAAATTTTGATTGTCAATTGTTTTGTGAGAAACTCTCTTTATATAGGAAATTAACTAGTCAATAGAGAGTTATCATTTTCACAATACAATTACCATTTTCCATAAGGAAAATATATTTTGCAATAAAATAAGAGATAATCTACATAAATGAGATAATGATTATAAAATCAATCTCTTATTTTTCCATTAATTATCTAAAAATAAATAAATAATTAATTACACATGTGACATAATCTAGGAAAATTTTTTTCCCGATTTTCTCACAATGTGGCGCCACCTAAGCCATTAAAAATAATAGAAAATATCTTATCTATTTTACATATTATTTATCAAATAAATAATATTGCATATTCATTAAATAGACCAACTATTTAATTTATTCTCGAGGTTCCACTAAACGAGAAAACACTCGCGTGTTAGGAGCCAACCCGGGGACCATGGACCTATAACCAGTAGCTACAATAAATTGAATAAAATATTCATCGAACAGAACATTTCTACTCAACTTATTAATTTCGGAATTACGCCACCATAAATCCGAAACGGAACTCTATCGATTATAGATATAACTTATCTCAGAAAGTCGAGTCAATAAGTGTCAATTGATATAATCATTACATACAGACTAACCCTTCATAGACTATCCATAATGAAGATTGATTATTTCCGTAAACCTTCTTCATTACATCTCATCCTTATTTACCATTAACCCACTAGTGACCAATTAGTTCATAACCAATACGAACTCGGCCAATCGATCAGTTTCTAGGATTAACAAATAAGGGGATTGTCTTTCTACTTCCTGCAGGAATGAATGGATTCCATATCTGTGAGACACACACTTCTCACTCATTCCAGAATAATGCCAACATAAAAGTGATTCGGACCGCGCCTCTTAGCGATCCTTAACGAACACATCAAACCCTATCTTGAAACAAGTAGGAGTATGCAATCACTTCAGTATTAAGGTTAATCCATATATGATCATTATGTGATTTAATAAGATTTCTCAATCACGGAATTATATGAGTAACGCAGATTAAATCGGTCCAGTCCTATATGACTCTCATCATATATAATTGCCCCTCTTAGACAACCAATGTCGACGGTCCGGATAAGACAATTGTTTTTAGAGCACCACACCCTTATTCTTTCTATCCACAACATTCTCCCACTTGCTCTAAAGCAGATGAGACATATCTCCCAATTTCATACCCGCCAAGTGCTTATTAATGACATTAGATGCCACACGACTTGGTGAACTGATCAGCTAGGTTGTCGGCTCAAGGCGATCTTTTAGGACCGAAATGTCGCCTCTCTGCGCGGTCTGTTTGATCAGGTAGTACTCTCTCTCAATATGCTTTTAACCTCTTGTGACTACGAAGATCATTTGCATGAGCTACCTCTCAACTGATTTCACAGTAAAATGGTATCGGCTCATCGAGACCTGGAATCACTTCTCGATCCAACAAGGAACTTCTCAAGCACTGAGCTCTATCATTATGAGAAAACACTGAGCCCGAGATCAATTAACGATCATCCTTAATCTGACAGTAAGTTGGAATCAATGTAGTCAACAATACTCAGGTATGCACCTGAATATAGATGCATATTACTCCTCATTTTCTGAAGGTACTTGAGGATGCACAATACTACTACTCAACGCTCGAATCCAAGATTCGACTTTAATTGACTTTTAATAATCTGACTTTCTTTATCCAAAAGAGAATCTATCCCATTTTCTCTTTATCCGAAGATTGAGAGAATTATTCCTTGAGGGGTTGGTAGAATGATATGAAAATGCATTATCATCTTAAACAATAAGATAGATGGGAAACTACCAACAACTTGTTCTCATGAACTCGACCGAATCGGTTTCTAAGAATATAGTCCACTTCTCTAATTCAGAGAAGCTTTGGCTCGTCGGTTTCTGACTTCAGATAACAAACCCATGTTGCTTACAACTGTTGCAGTGTTACCTTGCATTTACACTAACGTCTACTCCATACCAATATTGATTCTCTGGTCTACAAAAGACTCATCAATATTCTAGTCAAGCCCACCTATTTCAAACATGTGGATTGCAATGACCTAGATGTTTTCTTTAATCCACTAATGGATATAAGCATATGCAGTCAATCTGCCATTGGATTTAAGCTAAAACCCTTATGTTCTGAATGAGTCTAAGCTCCATTATACGGCAAGAAAATTTCAGGGCATCACCCCTATTGATCTTTCTGCTTTCCAGTGAGTCAAGCAAGGCTGAATGGTGAGAAAGTTTTAGGGCATCACCCCTATTAGACTATCTACATCTCAGGGAATTACCCCTAGACCACTTGGCTTTGCTTAGAAAGATAAACTTTCTCATTCATTCGACTCTTTTTCACGTAGATCCAATTACTCCTATTGGGCCTGAGACACTCAGGTTTTTTCACTTGAGTATGAACAGAACTGGAGTACTAACACTCTATTTACAGGTATGGCATTAAACTGACCTCTTATTATCAGAATTCTATACAGCCTTCCCAAAAAGAATATAGGTGATCAACCACTCCCAGCTGACTGTAAAGTCTGCATGATCACAGTGGGTCAATGGTTAAACCATACTCCTAGTGCACTTGGGTGGATCGATATTCTAATCTGGTGTAGTAGTATTTATCAGTGTAACCCAAACAACCAATGTCGGATGCGGTCTGATTAAATTCAGATAGTAACTCCTTGAGTAACTGTACTTCAAGGTCTAAGGTTGTTATTTAAACATTCTTTTAGAAAGGATGTAACAGTGTAACCGTCACTATCCGATCTTAAGAATCTTATAACCAACTTTTACTCATTGCATTAAGATATTTCACGAATAGTCACCATCTGAACGTGTATTCAAAACCTCTAGTCTTACCTTCAAGCACGAAGTGCTAAACGCCTCTATTTACGGAAGTGGAGTAAACGTAGTTCACTCCCTATCCATAAATTCATAAGAATCTTCTAGGTAGACTTCTTGGCATTTACATAATAAGGTATACAGTTATTTTGCAACTAATATCTTAATTTAGTTAAGTAGTGTAATGTAGCATATCAATAACTATACAAGACAATACATGGTTTATCCTTTCAATGAAATTGTTTCACTCGGACGTAAGTGATAGCAAAATACTTAACCGCTAACTTTCACCGACAGAGTATCGGGTCAACAGGAGTATAGTGGTCATAAGGTCGAATCCACAAGGAGTAATGTCTATGTACCAAAGCTGACGTAGAACTTAGTTCATGCCAAAATGATGGTGGAAGACATTATACTAATGCAGAAATAAAGATTATACTAACAAGTTTACTTCTAGGTATTAAAGGGTATAGCCGAACTATGATCCCACGAGTTACTTTCACCCCTTAGGAAGGACTTGACAGGGAGCGTGTCTTAACCGACCTACCTATCTTATGTAGTTTAACGACATCCACGGGTGCCAACTCCTAATTCTAGTGATTAGACTGAACAACTCGATCTAACCACCCTATGTGAAGCTAACCGACTCTCCCTTTAGAAAACCGATTATCCTAACATGATTAAGTTCTATAGTGCTCGAACAACGATGACAAACCTCTGTATTGGAAACGGTCCTAACAACTAGGCCGAATCTATGCAACGACCCCAAAACCCCATTTCCCACATCTCACCGCAAAATGCATCTATAAGTTCGATGTGTGTGATAGTGAACTAGGTGATCAATCTAATTCAAAGATGTTATAATAAGTTTTAGGACGTGGATTAATCGTTTAAACATGATATTACGCATACACTACTCCCTCTCTCATCCTCCTTAGGGTTTTCACTCGCTTTCACATAATTCGACTACACATGGAATTAGCTACTCATGATTACGCTAGAAACAGAAATAAAGATTGAAATCATATCTAAAACAATAAGGAAAAAGTATTCATTACCATATAACTGACGAAAATCTGATCCACAAAGTATTGAAGAAATAATTGCTCTAAAAGTCGAATCTTTGGTACGAAAACGTAAATCTAAGCTATAGAATGTATGTAGAATCAAAGGATGTGAACTATGGAATCAACGGATCAAAGTATGTTTATCCTACACCAAAACCGCACCAAAATCGCCCAAAATATGCCTAAGGTTGGCCAGGGTTGTAAAAGTGATGTATGAGCTGTGTATTTATAGTGTAGGGTTGAAATTTGCTGCTGTCGAGGGTAAACGCCCATTTGCCTCCTGGCGAGCGCCCGTTTACCTAGAAATCTTTTTCTTGATTAGGGCTTGTTCTTCAGTTAACCAGCGTTTGGCTTTTCCTAAACGCTGGTTCATGGATCATGTCTTGAGGGCAAACGCCCGTTCGGATTGTCTTGAACCCCGTTTGCTGAATATGAGTTCAGTATTCGAGATGAACCCATCCAAATGCTCGTTTAGGGGTAATTTGGAACTCGTTCGTCATCTAAGCCAACTTTCAGTATCAAATGCCACCTCTGCAAACGCTCGTTTGGTTAGATCAAACGCCCGTTTGCCTTGATTTCACTCCAAACTTGATTTTTCTCCACTTTCATGCTACTTTCGTGCCACGAACATGTTTCTCACTCCAAAACATCGCCTTTTGGGTCCTCGATTCACCTAAGTCCTGCAATAACATATATGAACAAACACCACGCGTAATTCCGCAAGACAAAGGTGCTCGGAAAAAGAGGTAAATATCGTCAAAACGGCGGAATTTACTATCGATATGACAGTTTAACTCCCCGTGCATATAACTCTCGATATTACTCTTAATTAGGACTAATTCTACCCAAAACATGCCAGAATAGTGATAACCGGGGGTTAAACTGCACACCAAAGTACAGTAAAGTTGACTCCCATCAGTAGGCCGAGCATCAGTTCCAAATACTATGCTAAAGCCTATATCCGAGCATTGAATATTCTCTTCTCTGGTGATATCAGAGATTCTTTTAAATATTCAGATAAACTAATCGGCGTTTCGAGTAGTTATTAGACAAATTGTCCACTACTCAAAAGCTCCCACTAGCTCGTATCTTCATAAGACCCCGAAGGTCAATATGAACAAGCTATGATACTTCTTTAGCTCTATTACCCTTTCCTAATTGAATGGCTACTTAGTCATTTTTCCTTTGAGATAGTGTTCTTAGACTGGGAGATAGGAATCACCCTTAGCTAGTCTTAAGATCTTATCTTTAGGATATATGCACTAATCAATAGATGCTGAAGAATCGTTTATCTAAATATGGAAACCATTTGTCTTAATAGTTTATGATGTCTTACAGATACCTTTTCGGCATTACTTAGTGGTTCTGACTTTTTCAGACAAAAGTCCGAGTCTCAGAATCTTATACAAATGTCATAATCACTTTCTTTGAGGCAACTATATGATCGATTTGAAAGTGAATCCATTTGTTCCAACGAATCTGAAAACAGAAATTGAATTTCTGTGGTATTCAAGGATTAAAACCCAAAATTTATTTCCTTTTATCACTCCCACTATCTTAGATGAAATAACTGCCCGTTGTCTACTCTTCATCATGAATGCCCAGCTACCTTGTTCTTACAAAAGAACTTAGCTTCCGAGTCATATTCCCGGTCAAGAAAGTCACTAAGGATTCATAGGTTAGTGATCCGAAATCACTTTCCTTATCCTACACTTTCTGTTATTAATATTTCGGTTTAGCCTTTAACTTGTTTAGTTTTAGATGACTTATACTTTTAGACATTTATCTTTCCATTCTTGGCTATCTTTAAAGGAAATGGCCTTGAACTAGCAGTTTATAGAGTAGACACTACTCGTAAACTGTGGGATGTCTGGTGAGATTGATACCATATCATTCTTGTCATCTTTGAACTAATTTTATTCTTCTCTCTCATTCGACACGAGTGACAGTAGTGACATACTTATCAATGTCACTTAAGTTCGAAGGCTCAAGAGGAGAATCCTCTACCAAAAATTAATTGCATTCGATTAATGAGTTCAACATTCTTGTTACTTTTCCACTTTTACGAAGTCATCATTAGTCAATTTTAATCACTTAAGCAGTCTAGTCACCTTGAGATGATATGTAGTTGTAAAATAAATTATGACAGAATTATAAATCAAATCATACACCACAACATATAATGATTTTAGGAATTATAAACGTGATGTCATGCATGCAGTTTATCCTACCATTCTAAGGATTTAATCTCACACCTCAGTGCCACCGTAGGGTAGGTCAAAGAGGTGACGATTAAATTGAGACAATCTCTATCAATAATTAAACCATTAGGAATCAAACATTTCCGTTTAGTTGTTGATTACCTTCCTTTTTCAGCCAAGATATTTCCAAAAATATCCTTGTGAGTGTGACCTACTGTTTCAGATTCTTAAGTACGCCCCGAGTATGCCGCCGTAGGGTAAGTCAGTAACCCGACGAGTACTCAAAATCCTATCCTTTCGGAGACCAAGCCTTGAATTTTTATAGCTGTGAAGGCCATCCGCAGGAGGCCGAAATCAAAGCGGCACGAAGCGTCACCATTCTCTCACTTGCTTGTGTCAACAGTAGAGACCGTGGAGTCGGTTGTCACTTTTCCCGCTCCCACTCGTTATTTTGAAAATTAGGTAGTTTCATTAGGATTTTCAGAATTTCCTTTTCAATCCGGAAAAACAATAAATCATGAATATTTAAATTAATCCTCTTACTAGTTCATCGGTTCCAAATACCATCTAACTAGTGTCACTATATTCATGATTTTCCAATTTTATGGATTTATTGAAATTTCTTGTGTAGACACTACACAATTAAAATTCACCAAGAATTTTATAATCCTAATAGCTTAGGACTTTATGAATTTTCTGATGATTTGAAAACAATAAATCATGTAATTTAAAGCTCCCACTAGTTTATCGGTTCAAAATACCGTCTAACTAGTGACACTATATTCATGATTTTCCAATTTATCGATTATTTAGAAATTTGTGTAGACACTACACAACAAAAATTCTTCAAAGAATTTTATAGTCCTAATCTTGTCATGATAAAAGTTTAGGATCTAAGGATTTCCAATAAATCGAAAAATAATAAATCAAGAAAAAAACAACCATCAACTTATTGGTTCCAAATACCGTCTAGTTGGTTTCCAATTATTTTTTTTTTATTTATGATTTTCCAATTTTTAATTATCAAAATTCTAATTTGATGTAGACACTACATAATCAAAATCCCGAAGGATTCATAATCCTAAATTAAGTTTATCATGTGAATTTTATATCCCGATAAAATTCCGTTTCCTTTAATTAATTTAATTTATTATTAATATAAATTAATTATCGTTTTCATACATGTCTAATTAATGCCAAAATTAATTTTCAACATGTATGCATATGCTAGGAGTGAAATCTATGAATATGATGCAATGACATGATTATATCACATAAATAATCACAAGAGAAAATAAATGCGAAAAATAAACCACTGAGATGGACCGTTGGTACCACATATCTATAAAAAGAAAATTAAATAAATTAATAAACCCTACGTTTATAGGATTTACGACTTTCTAATTTATTCTGCCGCCACTGTGTATATTATTAAACTGATCAATTTCTGAACAATAAAGCTCCAGATGAGTTGGTTAGCACTACTTTCTTCTACCATGGCATCCCGGGTTTGAATCCCAGCTGTTGGTTTTTTTTTTCTTCTTTCCTTTTCGACCGTTAAAACCAACAGCACCTTTTCTGGGGAAAAAATACTCCAAAAAAGATCACATCCTCCGAGATTTGAACCTGAGCCTCCACGATGCAAACCTTGCTTCAACACCAGCACGCCATCATTATTTGTGATGGTGATGATGGAAATTAATTAAATAAAACAATGGCGCAGAAAAATAAATAATTCTAACTACTAGAAAATTAAATTACAACCAATAAATTACATAATTCCATATACCCAAAAATCGGGTTTACAACAGATCTAACGGTAAACAAGTACCAACCTCAATCCATCTCGTCAACCAAATCATTCAATCAAGCATGTATATAATTAAACATATAAAAGATGCAATATTTTTTCAATTCCACTCCTTATTAATTAATTATGTAATCAAGTTCGCAAAATCGCTTTAACCTGGCTCTACTACCACATGCTGGATATACAGAAACCCGAATCCGGATCCGATCCATAATTGGATCGTCAGATCTGATTCACAGCACCGATCGAGACGCTCGATCATGCACAGCGGAAGCTACGAATTAAATTCGTTTTTTGATTTGACCACGTTATGATTTACATAATAAATTAACATAACTACGAGAAGGTTAGTAGATTTACCCAACCGGAGAGAAGCCGTGATCTTCCGGATTGTATTTCCAGGCGACGACTGGTGGACGTCAATCCTCGTAATAGAACCTCCTCGAATATGCTCCAAGAAAACTCCTAGATTTTTCTCCTCCCAATGGCTAGAACAAGAAACTAATTTTTCTCTTCTTTTTATTATGTGTGGCGCAAATTTTGATTGTCAATTGTGTTGGGAGGAACTCTCTTTATATAGGAAATTAACTAGTCAAGAGAGAGTTATCATTTTCACAATACAATTACCCTTTTCCATACGGAAAAGTTATTTGCAATAAAATAAGAGATAATCTCCATAAATGAGATAATGATTATAAAATCAATCTCTTATTTTTCCATTAATCATCTAACAAATAAATAATTAATTAATTACACATGTGACATAATCTAGAAAAATTTCTTTTCCTAATTTTCTCACTATGTGGCCCACTTAAGCCATTAAAAATAATAGAAAATATCTTTTCTATTTTACATATTATTTATCAAATAAATAATATTGCATATTCACTAAATAGACTAACTATTTAATTTATTCTCGAGGTTCCACTAAACGAGAAAACACTCGCGTGTTAGGAGCCAACCCGGGGACCATGGACCTATAACCAGTAGCTACAGTAAATTGAATAAAATATTCATCGAACAGAATATTTCTACTCAACTTATTAATTTCGGAATTACGCCACCATAAATCCGAAACTGAACTCTATCGGTTATAGATATAACTTATTCTCAGAAAGTCGAGTCAATAAGTGTCCATTGATATAATCATTACATACAGACTAACCCTCCATAGACTATCCGTAATGAAGCGGGATTATTTCCGTAAACCTTCTTTATTACATCTCATCCTTATTTACCATTAACCCACTAGTGATCAATTAGTTCATAACCAATATGAACTCAGCTGATCGATCAGTTTCTAGGATTAACAAATAAGGGGATTGTCTTTCTACTTCCCGCAGGAAGGAATGGATTCCATATCTATGAGACACACTTCTCACTCATTCCAGCATAGTGCCAACGTGAAAGAAATTCGGACCGCGCCTCTTAGCGATCCTTAAAGAACACATCAAACCCTATCTTGAAAAAGTAGGAGTATGCAATCACTTCAGGATTAAGGTTAATCCATATATGATCATCTTGTGATTTAATAAGATTTCTCAATCACGGAATTATATGAGAAACGCAGATTGAATCGGTCCAGTCCTATATGACTCTCATCATATATTAATGCCCCACTTAGACAACCAATGTCGACGGTCCTAATAAGACGGTCGCACCATAAAGTGTTCTGGGCGCATTAATAGTGGTTTAATCAATAGACCCCATACTTTGATTAAGTTCACCACGGACTAACAATTTAAGTGTATCACCATAAACTTAATCATCGCGTGTGACACACACTATGTTATCTGGCTACATATGATACGACTTAGGGTTTTCAACGGTGTATTACATATAAGCACAAAGCAAATAATAAGATGAAATTAATTCTGTCATTTATTAAATATAAAAATAATTACATAAATTGTCTTTCGGGCGCTACTTCCAACAATCTCCCACTTGCCTGTAAGGACAAGAAACAATTGTCTTTCGGGCACTACATCCAACACACCTTTCAGTTCTCATGGTTGTATCCGTCTCGGCCCTGGACAACACTTGGTTTCAGAAAGTGCTTTAGAGAATTCAAGCCTCAAAATTCTCACAGAAGCGGCCCCACTTCGCACTTACATAGGTGACCTCCTATCAATGGTTTTCTGCCCAACCCCACTTGAATATCAAAATATAGGAATCATTAAAATCTTCGCTTAACCTCACACTCTCTGCAGACAATACGTTTATTCTCTCATAATGGGTAAGTGCTAGACTGTTCCTTATAGCTTAGTTGTCCCTTTTGAACCATGTGAAGGATGCAGGTTCTTAGATCTAAACGAATTAGATCTACGCGCAGCGGATGGATCACGATTTATATATCAAAACACATAATTAAAGGACTTAAGCTACTACAAGGAGGTTTAAGGTCATGTTACCAATAACGGGAAGAGAAGCCTTGATCTTCCGATGTGTTCTCCAAACGGCGGTTGGTGGACACCCTTCTTGATAAACGAACCTCCTTGATATGCAACACCAAGAAAAACTCCAAGTTTTTCTTCCTCTAAAACCCTAGACAAGAGAAACAAATTTTTTCTCTCTTTTTAATGATTGGGGCGAAATTTTCCATTACATATGTCTTGGAAGAACTCTCTTTATATAGGAGAGTAAATCCTTGGCCTCCAAGTTTCTAATTAATTAAATAAATAATTAAAAAGAAATCACAATAAAGGATAATTCCATTTATAAAAGATTGTGATTAATCAATCAATCAATTACAAATAAATCATCTTTTATTAATCATTAATCACACAAGAAAATCAAATCTTGCATTTAATGAAGTATGAGGCGCCACCCCTAGGGTTTAAAAGCCCACATAAAATGTCTTTTATGTGTATTATATTATTTAGCCCAACTAAATAATATTCATGCATATCAATTAATTGGCCCAGCCAATTAATTATTTCTGAGGCTCAAATAACAAGAATATCATTCCGAATTACAGAAGCCACATCGGGGACCATGGACCTATAACCAGTAGCTCCAATAATTAATTATTCATCGAACAGAATATAAATTATTAATTCCGGGATTACGCCACCATAAACCCGAAACTGAACTCTACCGATTATAGATGTATACTTATACTCAACCCATAGAGTGAATAAGCGTCCATTGATATAATCACTACATACGGATTAGCCCTCCATAGACTGTCCATTCTGAGTGGGAAGTCTCCGTGAACCCGACTCAGAATATCTTATCCTTATTTACCATTAACCCCCGATGATCAATTAGTATGCATATCCGACTAGTAGCTAATTAGTCAAATGCGAAACTCCCGGGATCGATCACTTTCTTAGGGCTAACAAATAAGGGGATCGTCTCTCTACTTCCCGCGGGAAGGAATGGATTCCATGTACGTGAAAATCGAACTACTCACTCATCTGGAGATAGTGCCAATGAGAAGTGGCTTGGAACACATATTAAAGTGAACCGTAACTAACACATCAAACACTACCCCGGGACAAGCATCATCCTGTGATCATCTCAGGATTAAGGTTGATCCATATATGATCATCTAATGATTTAATAAGATTCCTCGATTATGGAATTATACCAAGAAATACAGATTAAATCGGTCCAGCCCCTATATGAATGCCATCATATATAAATGCCCCACGTAGGTACCTCTACCGACGGTCCGGATAAGACTATCACACCCTAAGGTGTTACGGCGCATTATTGGTGTTTTAATCAAGAGACCCTAAACTCGATTAAGTTCACCACGGACTAACGCTTTAAGTATATCACCACTAACTCAATCCTCACGTGCATGCCATACACCGAGTTAAGCGGTTACATACTTGATATACTTAGGGTTTGCAGCAGTGTATTATTTACAAGCACAAAGCAAGTAATAAGGTGAGATAAAATCTGTCATCCATTGTTAAAAACAATTACACAAATTGTCTTTCGGGCACTACACCTAACACCATGATCTTAGGATCTCCAATCAACATGGTTGGGTTGCCACTACAAGGAAACATACGTAATAGGCTTCGGTCCCATTCCGGCTGTCAAAGTTGACATCTGATCTCTAGCTAAACCTTTTGTAAGCGGATCCGCAAGATTCTCCTTCGATCTTATATAATCGATGAAAATCACACCATTAGAGATCAATTGTTTAAAGGTATTGTGTCTACGACGTATGTGTCGAGACTTACCATTATACATACTACTATGTGCTCTTCCTATCACCGACTGACTATCATAGTGTATGCTGATAGCAGCCGCAGGTTTGGCCAACATGGAATATCCTCTAGGAAATTCCTAAGCCATTCAGCTTCTTCTCCAGCCTTATCCAGTGCTATGAACTCAACTTCCATTGTGGAGCGAGCTATGCATGTTTGTCTCATAGACTTCTAGGACACAGCAGCACCACGAATCGTGAATAAGTATCCACTGGTGGACTTTGAATATTTTGTATCTGATATCCAGTTGGCATCACAGTATCCTTATAATACTGCTGGATATCTAGTATATCATAATCCCAGACTCATGGTGTACTTCATGTACCTCAACAACCTGTTTAAGGCTTTCCAATGATTATGATCTGGATTACTCATTAACCTACTCAGTTTATTCACCGCACATGATAAGTCTGGTCGTGTACAGTTGGTTATGTACATCAGACTTCCAATCACTTGAGAATATCTCAATTGATCCACAGGTTCACCTCTATTCTTGGCTAAGTGCACACTTAGGTCAAGCTGAGTGCTCACTGGACTTTCATCAAAGACATTAAATATTTTCAAAAAAGACTCAATATAATGAGTTTGTGACAACACAAGTCCATCGGGTACTCTAGAGATCTTAATCCCTAGTATCACATCCGCAACTCCTAGGTCCTTCATATCGAAGTTCCTTGTCAACATCTTCTTAGTATTCATGATGATGTCATGAGTACTTCCCATTATCAGCATGTCATCCACATATAGACATACTATCACATAGGCATTAAGTGTGTTCTTAATGTAGACATATTTATCACACTCGTTAATCTTAAATCCATTTGACAACATGACATTATCAAATCTGATGTGCCACTGTTTTGGTGTTTTTTTAAGCCCATACAAAGACTTAACGAGTCTACACACCTTACTCTCTTGTCCTAGAACAACAAACCCCTCGGGTTGTTTCATGTAAATCTCTTCTTCCAACTCACCATTCAAAAAGACAGTCTTCACATCCATTTGATGGATTTCCAAGTTATTGACTGCAGCTATAGCAATGAGAACCCTTATGGAAGTGATTCTCGTAATTGGTGAGTAAGTATCAAAAAAAGTCAAGGCCTTCTTTCTGTCGGAACCCTTGGGCCACCAACCTAGCCTTGTACTTATCGATAGAACCATCAACCTTTAACTTCTTCTTGAAGATCCACTTGCACCCGAGTGGTATATTTCCCGGTGGAAGATCAACCAACTCCCAAGTGTGGTTTTTCATGATGGAATCTATTTCACTATTTATAGCCTCTTTCCAGAAATGAGCTTCTGGAGTAGACATAGCCTCAGCATACGTCCTGGGTTTGTTTTCTACCATATAGGTTAGAAAATCGGGACCATAGGACTTGGAAGTCCTACCCCTCTTACGACGATGAGGTTCCTCAGGTTCTTGAGGATCACCCTCCTCTTCAGACTCATAAGTCCGCTTGCTCATGCTTGCTTCTTGTTTCTCTTTCTCCTTACAGGTAAAGATATTCTCAAAGAACACAACATTCCTAGACTCGATAATGACATTTTCATGTACATCAAGGACGTCCGATTTATGTACCAGAATCCGTTAGGCACTACTATTGAGAGCATATCCAATGAATATACAATCAATGGTTTTAGGCCCTATCTTCACTTGCTTTGGTTTAGGTATTTCAACCTTAGCCAAACACCCCCACACTTTCATGATTTTGTAGTTAGGCTTGTGACCTTTTCACAATTCATAAGGGGATTCGTCCATCTAATTAGAAGGGATTTTATTAAGAAAGGAATTTGCTGAGAGGATAGCTTCCCCTCACAAGTTCTGAGGTAAACCCGAACTAATCAACATAGCATTCATCATCTCTTTCAGAGTTCGGTTCTTGCTCTCAGCAATACCGTTTGATTGAAGTGTATATGGTGCTGTCGTTTGATGAATGATGTCGGAGCCAGAGCAAAACTCATTAAACGGTGCATCATATTCGCCACCACGATCACTACGGACATTCTTTATCCGTTTGCTAAGTTGATTCTCAACTTCAATCTTATAATCCTTGAAAGCTTCAAAAGCTTCATCTTTGCTTCTCAGCAGATAAACATAACAATATCTGGTACAATTATCAATAAAAGTAATAAATTACTTTTTACCGCCTCTAGTTAGCACAAATTTTAAGTCACATATATCAGTGTGAATCAAATCTAGAGGTTCTGTGTTCCTTTCAACCGTTGGAAATGGCGCTTTAGCTAACGTAACTTCAACACATATTTGGCATATGTGATTAGGATCAAATTTTACGTTGGGAATTAAATCTAGATTCATCATCTTTCGAATCGATTTATAATTAGCATGTCCTAATCTACAATGCCATAAACAAGAATACTCAAGCAAGTAAACGGAAGCAGTAGTCATCTTATTAGCCTTTTTTGGCACAACAGTTTTGGGTACAATAGTCATTACATTCATCTTGAACATACCATTTACCAAGTACCCCATCCCAACATACATATCAAATTTGGATAAAACAACTTTATCCCCACCAAAGACCATTTTGAATCCTTTCTTCACCAGAAGAGAACCAGAAACAAGGTTCTTGCGATTGTCTGGAATATGCAGCACATTGTTGATTGTGAGTTCTTTGCCAGAGGTCATCTTCAATATGACCTTTCTCACACTTCAACCATTGCAGAAGCAGAGTTTCCCATAAAGAGTTGTTTGCCCTCAACAGCCTTGTACTCAGAGAACAACTCTTTCAGAGCGCAAACATGGCGAGTAGCCCCTATGTCAATCCACCATTCGCGGGTATTCTCGACTGTGTTCCATTCAGAAACCACATCTGACAGGTTCATCTCCTACATGCCTTCAGCCACCACTTCAGCAAGATGGGCATGTGGTGTAACCTTCTTCTGTGACCTGCACTCACTTTGGCGATACCCTGGCTTTCCATAGTTGTACCAGCTTCCAGTGAACTGTTGCTTTACCTTCTTATTGTCTCTTGGACCTTGATTATGCTGCTTATGCTTTTTGCCTTTGTTGCTCACTTCGACCAAGTTCGCCTTGGACTGCCCCATCAGAAATCTTCGTTCTGACCTCTTGTTCTGCTCATCAATTCACAGACGCATTGCTAGCTCTTCCATTGTCATCTCTTTCTGCTTGTGCATCAAGTAGTTCTTGAAATCCTTCCAAGAGTGGGGAAGTTTCCCAATCACAGCAGCAACCTGGAATTGTTCACAAATCATCATTTTTTTCTCCAGGATCCCAGAGATGATCACATGTAGCTCCTCAATCTGACTGACAACAGTCTTGGAGTCTACCATCTTGTAGTCCATGAATTTGAACACATCAAATTTCTTTGAGCCAGCATCCTCGATTTTGTACTTTTTCTCCAAAGCCTGCCACAAAGATTTAGCAGACTTCTGTGAGTAGTACACTCCATATATGGAGTTCTCCAAGAAACTCATGATGTAGTTCTTGCACAGGAAGTCAGAGTGCTTCCACGAATCCAAAGCCATGACAGAGGCATGATCTCATTCTTTTAAGACAGGAGGATCCTCAGTCAGCATCCGAGCCAAGCCAAGAGTGGTCAGATAGAACAACATCTTCTGTTTCCAGTTAAAGCCACCAAACCTTTCCGGTTTTTCCCCTTGATGCCCGGAATTGTTCTGCACAGGTACAACAGCAGGCACAACAGAGGTACTCCCTTGATCATTTGTTACCATTTTTGTAAACACAGAAGATCGACAAATCAAGATTTGTTCGTCCTCAAACGAACGTAAATATCAACCAAACTGAAGCAGGATATAGATAAATTAAAACAAACAAGCAGATCTGTAAAGTAACACGTTAATCTATCCTCTAACACACGAACATAAACAATATGTATTAAGCTTGTTGGTGATAGTATCGTGTGTGGAGCGATTTATAGAACAGATCCGCAATTCACGGATGTAATTACGGAAATTAAATGCAGAAATAAACAACTCAGAAATAAAATTTAATTTTATTATGTAGATCTAACAAACTAAAGCAATTACGGCGTAGATCTGTAAATTAACACAACTATATTATAGATCTAATAAAATAAAGCTATTACAACGTAGATCTAAAAATTAAAACTATCGCAGTGCAGATCTGACTTGAAAGTAAAAGAAAGTAAAGTACGATGCATAAATAAATGACAAACCGAGGCGATTATAGTACTCTTTCCGTAAGACAGATTGCTCTGGTATGGTGCCCACGGTAGTAGCAATTGCCTCCTAAGATACAACGGCTTACGTCTTGGATTGAGAGGCACTTCAACAATCCAACCTCCGGCGAACTTACAGAGTGCTCCGACTACTCTTCGACTAAAGAACTAGACTATATGCTCGATCCTTTTAGTAGTGGAAGACACAAGAGAAAACTGAATGGTTGAATCACCATCCATGGGTTGTTTAAATAGTGGAGAGGAGGAGGTAAATATCGAATATCATTGGCCGAATTACATCATAAGAGTCGGCCAACTTTTCCCTTTGGAAAAGTTACCTTAGCCGACTCTTGATCAACCACGTTGATTAAAACATTAACCGACTTAATCCTCGCGTCTGATTGGTCGGATGATGTGTGTTGGTCCCTTGAAAAGGATTTGGTTAAGTTTAGAGGGGGGGATGAATAAACTTAACACTTAAAACTTTTGGAGTTAACAAACTCAGCAACTTCAGCAGCCTGCTGATAGCTCTGTAGTCTGCTGACACTCAATAGTCTGCTGACTATTGACTTTACTGAATTTGTTGCAGCGGAATATATTTAAATTAAGCTTTATTATTTGTTTTTAAAATATGGTACCAAGTATTAGATACTCAGTAGTGTATGTGTGTGATTCAGTTGCTAGTTCAGTAGGTTAATGTGCTAAATATACTAAATACAGAACATAAATGCAGAAAGTAAGTAGGCAGATTTTATAGTGGTTCCAGGTGGTGTAATCCTGTCAGTCCACTCTTCTCCTATGATGTTAGAGGTAATTCACTAGAGATTCTTGAGGTAGCAGTTACAAAAATCCCTAAGTTGCTTGTCCTTCACCAATAACTATGGCTTCACAAACGGAACATTTGGAACAGGTAGGATTGCTGCTCCAAAGTCTTCCACTGGTCCTTGAAGGGTAGGATGGCCTCTTCACCAGCTCCACCACAAACAACAGTCCTTGACACCCAAAGATGCTTCTCTGTCTTCAGCAGATTTCTTATAAAAGAAAGTTTGAATCAAGTAAGTGATTCAGCTTTCAGCAGCTTGATCAGGATGATATGATCAGCAGCTTGAGGTCTTCAAGTGTGTAAACTTGATGTAGCTTGAAAGCGATTACACTTGAAGAGTTTTACTGGATCAGTAGCTTTATGCTCAGTAGGGTCAGCAGGGTGTTTGATCGATTTAAATCTGATAGCTCAAGATAGATCCTTAATTTTTCTCAATGTTCATCACTTGTATCTGAATTTGGAGTCCTCTATTTATAGGTAGGAATCCTTGTGACTTATGTTTGAAATTCAAACATAGCCGTTTCAGATTTTGTCCTATTTGACTTGCTTTCTGTCACTGTTCATAGTACTGAGACTGTCAGAATGCTTTTTGACAGTTTTCAGTCTGTCCACCCTTTGACTTGTATTCATTGGATAAAGCTCTGTTTCTTTCCAACGTCCCTTTGATCTTAACCATTGATTTTCTTGATAAAATCAGAGGTTGTTATCTGTCCTTATCCTTGTATTCTTCCAATATAACCTTTGAATAATTTGAAATATACATCAGCAGGTTCCTGTGAATGTAAGTCTGCTGAAATGCATATCAGTCAGCTGTTCCAAGGTTGATGTGTTTATAAAAACACTTCAGCTGAGTTCTCTTATATCTAACTTTTTATTGTGAAGTTAGATTACACCATTTTGAATATAACTAAGTTCCAATCACCACTTAACTTGTGGAACTTAAACCTTATACACAAGGTATATGTAATCAGTTTAGGTCATCACAGACTTCCCTAAATTCGGATTCCATATCCTTGAATTTAAACACTAAGTTTGATCCCTTAGCCTTCAATAACTGAGTTTGAGCCCTCAGCCTTCAGTCTTCAACATGTTCCTATACTAGTCTACTGACTCAGGTACCCTACTGATAAAGACAAGTCTACTGATGTAAGTCAGCTGACCTTTTACAGTGCTTGTTTGATCAAACCTATACAAGATCAAACTCTAATAAGCCTATACATTTGATCTAGACATCTTTTTGCCTTTGCTCTATAACAGCTAGTCTGGCACTCATCACTAAAACTTAAAAATAAGTCCAACAATTTCCCCCTTTTGGTGATGATGCCAATACCCTCCTTACAGCAAAGCAAAAAGATTGAAAACAAAAACAGAACAAATATAGTCATTTCTCATTATAATTAGTTGTTCAAAATTATTACAAGCTAGATTCAGCAAAAATAAAATGCATGTGTAGGTAGGGCTGTAAACGAGCCGAACCCTACCGAACATGTGCAGGGTTCGAGTTCGGCTCGAAAGGTTCGAACCTAAGGTTCGGCTCGGCTCGAACTGATCGAACCTTAGTTTAGCAAGGTTCGGCTCGGGTTCGAACTGGAATATTAGGAAACATGTTCGGTCCGGCTCGGCTCGAACATGCTCGAACCGTTCGAACATGTTCGGCTCGAACCGTTCGAATATATATAATATATTATATTATATATTATAATATATATAATATATATATATATTATATATATATAGTTTTTTTTTAAATATAAAAAGTTCGAGCCGAACGTGTTCGATCTTGTTCGGCTCGATAGACGAATATCAAATACCTAACGTTCGGCTCGACGTTCGAAGGTTCGAATCGAACTCGAATCGAGCTTTTTTCGAGCCGAATACAGCGAATCGAATCGAATACTGACGTTCATTTACAGCCCTATGTGTAGGTATGCTGATCTAGTGTCTTATTTCTCTTTCTTCTCTTTCCTTCTCTTGCTGCTCATGATATGCTCTTATTTCTCTAACCATTTCTCTCATCCATTGATTTTCAATAAGAGAGAAATCAATGTGAGGATTCACTTCTTTCCACCATTTCCATGCCTCAGGTAGAGTAAGGTTGATCTGATGTACTCTAAAGCCTAAACGCATGTAAACTTCTTTGAATTCATTCACTGATTCCTTTGTTGATGTGGTAGGAAGACTCCTTCCACCTCTACCACCTCTTCCACCTCTTCCACCTCTATATGCAGATCTTAAAGCTTTAACCCTTGCTTCCCAAAACTTAAGTCCCAGAAAAGAATTAAGTCCCTCATGGAAACCCTTGTCATGGTAAGGTCTTCTCTTGTTGTTCTACAGCTTCTTATATTCTCTGAGAAGATCATCAGTAAGTGGAAGTTGTTAGGTGTAGTGCCCGAAAGACAATTTGTGTAATTGTTTTTTGTGATAGAATTTATCTCACCTTATTAATTGCTTTGTGCTTGTAAGTAATACACTACTGTAAACCCTAAGTATATCAGTATGTAACCGCTTAACTCAGTGTATGGCATGCACGTGAGGATTGAGTTAGTGGTGATATACTTAAACTGTTAGTCCATGGTCAACTTAATCAGAGTTTAGGGTCTCTTGATTAAAACACCAATAATGCGCCCAGAACACCTTAGGGTGTGATAGTCTTATCCGGACAATTGGTAGAGGGTACCTACGTAGGGCATTTATATATGATGGCATTCATATAGGACTGGACCGATTTAATCTGAATTTCTCGATATAATTCCATAATCGAGGAATCTTATTAAATCATTAGATGATCATATATGGATCAACCTTAATCTTGAGGTGATCACAGGGTGCTGCTTGTCTCGGGGTAGTGTTTGATGTGTTAGTTACGGTTCACTTAAATATGTGTTCCAAGCCACTTCTCATTGGCACTATCTCCTGATGAGTGAGTAGTTCTGATTTTCACAGAAATGGAATCCATTCCTTCCTGTGGGAAGTAGAGAGACAGTTCCCTTGTTTGTTAGCCCTAAGAAAGTGATCAATCGGCCGAGTTCATATTAGACTAATTGATCACTAGTCAGATATGTGAACTAATTGATCATCAGGGGGTTAATGGTAAATAAGGATAAGATATTCTGAGTCGGGTTCACGGAGACTTCCTACTCAGAATGGACAGTCTATGGAGGGTTAATCCGTATGTAGTGATTATATCAATGGACGCTTATTCACTCTATAGGTTGAGTACAAGTATACATCTATAGTCGGTAGAGTTCAGTTTCGGGTTTATGGTGGCGTAATCCCGAAATTAATAATTAATGTACTTATTCTGTTCGATGAATAATTAGTTATTGGAGCTACTGGTTATAGGTCCATGGTCCCCAATGTGGCTTCTATAATTCGGGCTGATATTCTTGTTTTTGGGCCTCAGTAATAATTAATTGGCTGGGCTAATTAATTGATATGCATGGATATTATTTAGTTGGGCTAAATAATATAATACACATAAAAGACATTTTATGTGGGCTAAAAAACCCTAGGGGTGGCGCCATTATGGTCTTTTTAGCATAAGAATTAATTTTCTTGTGTTATGGAAAATAAAGGATATTCTTGTTATATGATTGGTTGGATGATTTGTTATTTTATTTTCTATTGGTCAATACATGTCACAATTAGTCATTAAGGAAAATATCCTTTTATTTTGTTTAATTATTTATTTATTTAATTAATTAAAACTTGGAGACCAAGGATTTACTCTCCTATAAAAGGAGATTTATTCCAAGTGTATTGGCAATGCAAAAAATTCGACCACACCAAATAAAAAGAGAGAAAAATTGTTTTTTCTTGTCATCAAGAAGGGTGTCCACCAACCACCGTTTGGAGAACACATTGGAAGATCAAGGCTTCTCTTCCCACTATTGGTAATATAATCTTAACCCCCTTGTAGTAGTTAAATCCTTTATTTATGTATTGTGATATATAAATCGTAATCCATCCGCTGTGGATAGATCTAATTCGTTTAGATCTGAGCTCCTACATCCTTCAGAAGTCTGCCAGGTGCAGGTTCTCTGAAAGCATTGGTGTCAGCTTCCCATCTCTTCTTTGCAAAAATCCTAGCAGCCTCTTTTGCTACTGTTGTTTGGCTCTCTTCCCCCTTATTGACATCATCAACAAAACGGGACAGCAGGCCATGAACACTCTCCTGTGTGATCACTAGATTGTTTAGTTGACCCTCCATAATTTCTGTTCTAGTGTCAACTGCTATGATTCTTTCTTGCATTGTTTGCTCCAGTAGATTGATCCTCTCAGTAAACTTCGGATCCAATCTAGCAAGGTTAAGTGTTCCAGCAGGCTCAGCCACAGCAGGCTTAGGTGCATCAACAAGCTTGTCAAGTTTCTGGTGAATAGATTCAAATTGGTCTTTCAAAAACTTGTCCTTCAGTGTATTACCTTGTTTAATCCCTCTCACATCTTGAGCAAGGTCAGCAAGAGCATACTGAGTTGAGGTAATATTGGAAGCAACAGTTTCAGTAGTTCTTCCTCTATTCTCCACTAAATTCATCAAGTCTTCAAACCTCTGCTCTTGCCTATCAAGTTGAGTTCTTAATCTTGCAATGTCATTTCTGACAGCCCTCAACTCATCCACAATCTGTGCTGGTACTCCACCAGCCATTCCTCCAGCCATATGTCCAGCAGACTCATCAGTAGGCTCCTCTACATTATATTGTGCCCTTTGTCTGCTGACAACCACGGCCCAGCTCATATCCCTTCCAGCATGGTTAGGTCTTTGGAATTCCCCTAGAATTGGATCTGGGAAGCCTAACGACTGTCGGCCTGTAGAGGTTCGTACGCCACTCTA